>VYZV01031619.1:3481-92257 GCA_013401275.1 Pandion haliaetus | reverse complement strand
TTCGGCCGCCAGGCGGCGCCGCGAACCCACGCTGACGCCGAGCGCGAGGTTGCCATGGCGGAGCGCGGCCTGGGGGGGGCGACAGGGGGGCCCGGGGGGGAGACCCCTGGTAACGGGGCCGGGCCCGGGGGGCTCCCCCCTGGTAACGGGGTCCGGCCCGGGGGGCTCCCCCCTAGCAGTGGGGCCGGGCCCGGGGGACACCCCCGTAGATACGGGGCCGGGCCCAAAGGGGAGCCCCACGGTGGAGGGGCCGGGGCTGCAGATCCCAGGTCTGGCCCTACCACGGACCCCCAGGCCGCGCACCACCGGCCTGGCTGGCGCAGGCTGCCCCGTGGCGGGGCCGTCGGGCCTGGCGACGTCCCTGGGAGAGCCGGTGCCGTGGGCCTCGGGTGCTGCGCGGTGCTGTCGTCACGGAGGAGACCCCGGCGGGAGTCGGAGCGGAGGTGGAAGCTGCCCCCCAGGAGCTGCGGTGCCTGCCCTCGTCGCTGCGCTGGCGTACTGCTACATCAGGGACCGCCTGTCCAAGGGTGACTGTCGCCGCTTCGCTGCCCTGGGGCGGGAGGGGGAGCAGGGGAACTTGTGCCCCTTGGGGAGGGGGGTGTGGGGGTCCCTCCTTGGAGATGGAGCCTGCCTGCTGGCGCTGGCCTGGGAAGCCCTCCAGGGAAAGTGTTATCCTTGATCCCTAGCCCAGAGGCATGCCGGTCCGTGACAGATACCCAAGCTCTTCTGTAGGGTGAAGATAATGATCCTCACGCTTGCCACCAAGAGAAAATAGCCGGCGCTCTTGTCAGCTGCACTCCAGCCCGTCTCCGTGCACGGTTTTGTGATGTGTGCTGGGAGAGGACCTGGCTCCAAGACCCCGCGGGTGACAAGGCTGGCAGGGGAGGGTTTGAGCTCTCAGAGTGCATGTTCTCTGCAGGGCCGGCTCTCCCCAGTCCTCTGCTTTGGACGTGGGATATTTTGGGCAAGTACAAAGGTTTTGGAGTTGGGAAGGGATTGAGTTACTACCCTGATAAGGCCAAGGTTTCTCACAGGGTGTTTTATGTCCACTCTGCTGTGGGAAATAAGCAGTTGGTGGGTGGCCACAAGCCCTTGTTACCCCAGCATTAGCTTTGGGTCTAGAAAGGCTGACGTGTGTCTGAGCTAATGCACACGGGATAGTCCTAGTGATCTGTTGGGGAAAGTTGCATGCTTTTAGGTTGATGTGTAACTGTAGGTTTGCGCCACAGCAAGTCCCATTCTCGGCACTCGTGCAGCATTTTGTGTTTGGGAGTATTTGGGGTACAGTCCTACGCTTGGCCTCTCTGCCCCAGGTTGTTGTCGCCCCGCTTTCCTGCTGCAGGACAGGGGTGGAGTGGCCTCGTTGGTGTTACTGGTCAAGGTGGTGTTGGAGCAGCGACATCTTTGCTTCTCTTGCTGTGTGCCTGGCGCACGGGGCATCAATCTTCAGACCTTCAGCTGGGCAAGGTCAGGATCCAGGATCAGTACAAGCTCCAGAAGAGATGGTGTGTGCACGAGGGGGGACTTCCCTGTGGTCCCTTCGTCATGAACCAGTGCTCACTGCTCACGGGTTTGGGCTTGCGGGCAGCAAGCTCATCCGCTGGTGTGACAGAGGCCTGGGGCAGGAGGGGCTGTGACTTCAGAGCAGGACGCTTTACTCGGTGGTTTCAGGCATGTCAGAGGTCGGTTTCCCTGTGAGTAACGTGCCAACTGCTGCACTGGGCTACTGGGTTGGTTACCCAGGAGGTTTCACCATCATTATAGTCTTGTGTAATTAGTGCTTAGGAAAGGTCTGCAAGACCAAGGTCTGGCTTTGTTGCAGGAGCCAGTTTGTGGACTGGTTAGTGTTTAGAGCCAGGAAGCCACGTGACTGTGGCTGCAGGCAGAGGGGACAGAGCCACGAGTGCCCCAAACCCTGTAGCCAGGAAGGTGGGGAGAGTGTGGAAAGCAAGCAGAACACTTTCCTGGAGAGGGCGGGGATGCAGGGACACGGTTGCAGAAGGTCAGGGCCAGAGAGTTCGAGGGTCCCTGCAGAGCTTGCTGAGCCAGGCCATGTGTTGGAGGGCATTCCCCTCACTCTCACTTTGTGGATGGGTTTGGGAAAGCCCCGTGTTGTTTTTTACCAGGTACTGCATCCAGCTTGGTGTCCTCAGCACAGGATAGACATGGACCTGTTGGAGCGGGTCCAGAGGAGGGACACGGAAATGATGGGAGGCTTGGAACACCTCTGCTGTGAGGCCAGGCTGAGAGAGAGCTGGGCTTGTTCAGCCTGGAGAAGAGAAGGCTCCGGGGAGACCTTACTGCAGCCTTCCAGTCCTTAAAGGGGGCTTGTAAGAAAGATGGGGAGGGACTTTTTAGCAGGGCCTGTAGCGATAGGACAAGGGGTGATGGTTTTAAACTGAAAGAGGGGAGGTTCAGACTAGATGTGAGGACGAAATGTTTTACGCTGAGGGTGGTGAAACACTGGCCCAGGTGCCCAGAGAGGTGGTCGATGCCCCGTCCCTGGGAACATTCAAGGCCAGGTTGGACGGGGCTCTGAGCAACCTGCTCTGGTTGAAGATGTCCCTGCCCAGGGCAGGGGGGTTGGAGTAGGTGACCTTGAAAGGTCCCTTCCAACCCAAACTGTTCTGTGGTTCTATGACTGGGAGGAGGACACTGCTGAGCCTGAGTCCAGGCTGCGGTGGCTGAACGCTCAGTAACTCAGACACCAAAGGTTGCTTGGCCTCAACTGCCTGGAGTTTACCCTGCGTCTTGGGCAGGCCTGAGTGCCCTGTGCTGCCAGTGCTCTGCTGTGGTACTCAGGCCAGCAAGCAGCCATCATCACCCTGGGTGGGGGGACACATAAACGCGCCCGCTGCTCCCCTCTGACATGCTCAGCCTGGTGAATTGTCCTTGAGACAGCACACTGCCCAGGTAAACCCGCAGTGCCCACTGATCTCGGCTTTCCTAATAAGACCACACGCAATTTGTGTTGAAAAGCTCTTAGTTTGGAGGCACTGATAACAGCCAAAATAACTCCCTGCAGCACATTGACTGCCGTTACTTTCAGGGCAGCGGAGGAAACGCTGAGGTTTGCAGTGCAGCTCGAACCTATGCAGAAAGCTGGCTGCTGGGCTGAACTGTAATTGTTACCTCTGTCCGTTTGTGGCTGTGTGTTGTCTCAGGAGAGAGGGACCCTCGCCCCAGGACCAGGGGATGGGGCTCACAGGACAGAGCCCTGTCTGCTGGGGCTGCTCTCTAGGAAGGCAGGTTAACGATGCAAGGCAGAAGGCCGAGCCAAGGGCACAAATGACTTGGAGAAGGGAAAGGAGGCAGAAAATGTTGGTGAGAGAGCAGGAAGCCCCTGAAGGCTGGTAAGAATTGGGGAGAGTTGTCCCAGCTTCCCAGATGCGCCGGTGCAGCTCTGGGGGCTGCGCTGCTTTTGAACAACTGCTGCTCCAGCAGCTCTGTTCATCTCTGAGTCAGAGCTGGGGTGCTGTCCTTACCCCCTCTAGCCAGGAGGTGTCATTCTGAGCCTGCGGTAGGAACTCACTGGCCTTGCTGGGGTGTCTGGAAACCTCTGGGTGAGGCTGTGCCTGCCTGGGCTGACAGTGCCAGCTGCCCCGTTAATGCCTGCTGCAGGCCGGAGCCCACCATTTGCAGGGTTTGCTTTGCAAACACAGGAGAAGTCTTTGTTTCTCCAGTTGTTGATGCAGTTGTCTCCTTGCTGGCTCGCCCTCAGCCCAGGGTGGCCCAGCAGGACCTTTCCCCTCTGCTCCAGCCTTTTGCTGGGCCCATCCCGTGGCACCGTCCAAGCCAGAGACTGGCAGTGCCCGCGGTCGTGAGCGGAGGTAGTTTCCTGCAGACATGGGTGATCTCTGGCAGGCTGGGAGAGACTGGTCTCCCAGGGAGGAGCAATTTACATCCCTGGCTGCATCTGCTGAGGTGCTGCCCTGGGGTATCTCTCCTGTTATGACGAGGCACGCAGGGAGCTGCTGTTTCAGCTGGCTGAACATCCGCATTTGGGCTCGGAGAGGCAAAGAAGGGACTTGTGCAGCCAGGCCGAGGATTCACCTTGCACGCAGGTTGCCATGTGTCTGCTTGTGACTGCCTTTTGAGAACTGCTGTTCAGTCCTGCCTTCCCCAGAGCCTAGCACCAGGGCTTGCAGGGAGGCTGTGGGAAGTCAGCAAGCAAGGGATTTTGGAGTTACCTGCTCGCAGAAATAGATCCTTCCTAACCTGTGGCGTTTGATTAGAGCTGTAAGCACAGGCTCTGCCTTCTCTGCTGCAGTGGCCTATGCCACCTCCGGGTTATTATGTGCGTGTGTGTGTTTTGCTGCTAACTCACTTTCCCATCTTTCTCTGTTTCAGAAGATGCTCTGCTGGAAGCTGCGAGGATCAACAACGTTTCAGAAGTCAACAGGTGAGCAGGCTTTAGAGAGGTGTGAGAGAACGGTGCTGCCGAGGGGTGGGAAGGCAGGAAAGCTCTGTCAGCGCTTGGGGAAGGGGTGGGCTCATCCTCGTTACTCGCTGTGCCTCGGCACTTGTTCATGTTTGGGTAGGTATCCCAAGGCAGAGCTCCTGGGATACAGCAGCGGGAGCTGGCTGCTCCCACAGCCTTTGGGGTGCTCACCTCGCCGTCTCGGATCCCGAGTGGGTCAGAAGGGATGGTGAGCGCAGTCACCTGTGAAATGGAAGGTGGGTCGCAGATCCCTGTGCTGGCAGAGGACAAAGCGTGAGGCCATGCAGCGTAGCATGGTGTGGACGTACCCCTCCAGGCCAGAAGCTGCAGGGCCTCGTTTGTGGGGGTCTGTCTGTGAATGAACAACCTTTGTGTGCTCTTCAGCCTGAGCCAGCAGCTCTCCAGCCCGCACAGGGGCTTGTGTCCCACAAGGAGCACAGGAGAGAGCTCAGGTCTGCCCATGTTGCCCAAGCCAGCCTGCCAGGGAAGTGGCTGGTTGGGTGACCAAGCACGTGCCCTTTAGGGAGTGGAGCATCTCCAGAGCTGTCCCTGTGCTCCTGTCCCACAGGCAATGGGCCTCCAGCGCTCTTGTTGCTGTTGGCCTCAGCTGCCTCTGTTGGGGTTGTGCCATGGCATCACTGGGGAGCTCGTCTAGCAGCGTTAAATTTCCTGGGGTGTTAATGAATGAGCACGTTTCTGAGGCTCAACGTGTGACCAGTCCCCGAGAGGCGTTTTTGCTCTATGCCCACCAAATCCTCTTGCAGCTGTAGCTCTGGGGAGCGACGTGGATTGGCTTGAGCGGTTCCCAGGATGACTTGTGAGCAGCAGTGGTGCATTAACGAAATATGTCTGCTGGCAGGCCAGCGCTGACCTCATCTGCAGCAAGTGCCAGGGACTTAGTCTGGAGCTGTGTCGGGGAAACAAATGTCCTGAAAACGCAGGGTGAAGAGAAGTGTCTGAGAACCAGGTGGAGCTGCTTGTCCAGCAGAGCTCAGCTGTCCTGCCTGGTCTTTCTCAGTAACCCAGTGATGATGAGGTCTCCCATGCCCCAAGTGCCACCCTCAACCAGTACAGAATTAAGATTTTTTTTCGTAGCCTGGCAGCTTGCATAGGACATCCCTTGCTGCTCTCCTGTGTTCACCACACCTGATGTTTCTCTCTGGCTGAGACCTCCCACCCAGTGCAGGCATCTAGGGAGCTCGGTGCTGCAAACTGCTGTCCTTGCGTCCTCCTGTGGCAGGGGAGGAAAGCCCTCCTGGCCTGCAGCCAGGGGATGCTCCTTCCAGTCTCCGGGATCTCAAGAGGAAGCAGCCTGACTCTGCTGCACCCCGGAGCTGAGATCTGGCCTAGATCAAGGACCAAAGAGGATATTGGTGTGCGGCTAATTGGCACATGTGTTCTGCTGCTTGTAATTGCAGGAAGCTGCTGCTTAGGGATGTCTGGGTGATTTGTGAGCCTGGTCAGGCAGAGCAGTGAGAGGGATGCTCTTGTGTTCCCCCTGACTAGGGAAGGGCTGGCGGCTGTACACAGTCCAGCTGTGCGGCACATCCACGGCCTCTCCCTTTGTTTCTGTGCTCTTTCCTTCCAGTCCTGCTCCCTGGGGAGCTGCCTCCCCCCTGCAGCACCCCCTGTGTTTGGAGCTCCCTGCCTACCTGTGCCTGCCACATGCCTTTGCTGCCAGGCATGGGCAGGGGACTGTGAAAACTACTGACTCTCCCTGCTGCAGGCAGCTTCGGCCTCTGCTTTACAACAAGCTTCCACAGCCCAGGAACCTCACGGTTGCTGCGGAGCTGACAGAGGAGGCAGGAACAGGGCTCTCGCTCTTGCCACGTGCAAGGGGTAAAGCCCAAATTCAGTTAGCAGGGCAGGAGTCTGCCATTCAGCTGAGCAGTGTGGGCTACACCCGGGAGAGGGCAGCGCCGTCCACGTAACACCCTGTTCCCGACTCGTCCTCCCCTCCCTGGACAGTGCTGTCCCCCACCTGCTCTTCCCCCTGATCCACACAGCTGGTGAGTTGGGAGAGGGGAGGCTGGTGTGATAGAGTTTTCTAATACAGCTTTAGATCCATTTAAACTCTCTCCCATGGCCTAATGTCTTGGTATAACAACTCAAAGGCTGGTGGTGCGATAGGGCTGAATTCTTGCACGCTGTCTCGCTCAGGCTTCACAGAGCGATTCAAGACACATGTTCTCTGCTGTTCAGCAACCTGTCTCATTAGGCCGTGCCAGGAAAGCTGAGCAGAGACATGTTGTTGCTCCTGTTGTGGAGCAGTTGCTGATGTTGTTCAGTTCTCCAGCCTTTTGGCTCAAAGACTATTAGAAGAAGCAGCCAGGTGTTTATAATTCTCCAGACTGCGTCCTCTGCTACACACTGTCTTCATCTGCTGCTGGGGACTTGTTTTCCCTTGCTGTGTGAACTGGGGAGCTGGCCTTTTTCAAGTGCCTTGTTCAGTTGACGGTTTGTCATGGCCCTTTAAGCATTAAAAGATCATAATAGAATGACTAGGAAACGTAGTCTTTTGGTCTGAAGTGTAGAAAATGGACGTGTGAGAGAGGGTGGTGTGAGGTGCAAAGATCATTTTGAAACCATGACTTAAGTCATAGTTGTGCTTAACTGCAGCGGGAAAGCAGGGTAGAGAGAGGCTTCAAGGCAGTTTGGAGCAGAGGCTGAGCTATAATATAAGCAAAGAACTGAAGAGCTTTTGGGATAACTGTGTCCCTTATCCCGAAAGAGTTGTGTGTTCTCTCTTGGAAGAGAGTGACTCCTTCACCCTAACGGCCATCTGTAGGATGATGGAGTCAAGGCTATCATCCTTGTGGAAAACCCCCATAGAGGATTTGAATGCTGGCAAGGCTAACTGGTATCTGGTTCCTCAAATGAATGATAGTCAAAGAACAGGAGTTGTAGAGGCCCTAGCATGTGTGTCCATAATCTGCTGCCTGTTTTGAGGCTGTGTTCCTGAAAAGTGTGATGATGACCCGGTGCAATGAAGAGTGAAGCAATTTTTCCTGTAGGAATTACTGTAAGGAGGGATTTTTATGTGGGGACTTCAGAAATACACCTTAAATACACAGGAACATGGTGCATGATGTGGAAGATGGAGGGGCAGGAGCAGCAGCATCAGAATCATCAACCAGAGAGGATGCTGGCTTTTTGGAGGCTGCCTCTTCAGACCAAGTCACCCTTCCGGAAGATCTCAGCCTCCCCATTGTCAAGCGTAAATCTTCCAGTGCGGGTCTTCCCACTGCCTCTTTCTGAGTATTTAAATTTCATCATCATATTCCTCAAATTAAAGTCAATCACATCCATTGAGTAGGAAGGTCAGAAAATGGCGTAATGGCAATGGTTAGAGGAGCACGACATCAGGCAGCTACGGAACTCCTAAACGATGTACGGAGAAGCGACACATAGCAGGGTGCTGCCGTATGATAAGTAGTTCCACGTGCCTAAGGAAGTGGATGACACTGCTCAGATTATGCTGTACTAAAGAGCTCACGTTTCACGAGGCTGCAGGCAATCACGCTGCTTTGTTCCAGCCATCAGGATATGAATGGAGGCAGAAAATAAGTGATACAGTTACACAAAATTAAAAGCATTTGATCTTGGAAGCCAACCTGACCTACACCTGCCCAGATCTTCTGTCTGGGAACCCAGAGAACCAGAGGCACAGGTGAAAATTGGGCCAAAGGGACTCAAGGGAGGGTTTGTGTCAGGGACCCTGGGGCAGCACGTGAAGGCAAGGTCTGGCTGTGCCTCAGGCTCGTTAGCAGCTGTGCCGCTGCACTAGCATCTCTCCGACTTTGGGCTAGGATACTTACAGAAGCCAGCCAAGCTCTACTCACAAATAGCGTACAGAGCACCTTACTCTGAAAGGCTTTCTCTGGGTCCTTGCTTGCTGCTAGATAGGGAAAGTGATGAGACATAATGAGTGTTAATTCAGCCGGTAACTGGCAATTTCTCAATCGGGCGTGGAAAGACTAAGCTTATGAATATCGGAAATGAATGGGAGGCTTATGTTCAGGGGAATTTCGCATTATTCCGACCAGCAACTTTTTCTTTGGTTAAGGATGAACAGGCCTTTCAAACAGACCAGGCAGACCTCACATCAACACACACGTTAGTATTGCTGTGGGAAGGATCACGTGTCCAAAGGCTGGGTCCAGCCCTGAGCTGTAGGCTCTCGTCTTTCCTCTGTCTCCTCTCAGCTCCCAGACAGGTTTTCTCGTCTTTACCTGCTTCTGAAATGCGAGAAAACAGGCTGAAATCTTGATCGAGATCAAGGAACGTGTTAACTTCTGAGACCATTCCTTTTGGGAGTGTGCGGCAAACCAGCTATTCCCTTCAAGCCCTTCATGCTGTTAGGCCGTACAGAAGATAACACCTAATTAATGTGGATAGTTTAATTTGCCTCAACCTCAGTTGTCCGTGCATTTGGAGAGAAAGCAAGAAGCAAAGCCATAAAGAATTGCTGCCTCAATCCCCCTTGTGTTTATATTCGGTATTAATATTGATTCTCTGTGTTCCAGCTTTGTTTCTTAATAAGCCACCCACAAAAGTGCAGGCTTACAACGGAGTTTCCTCGCCAGATAAGTATGATGGAACAGTATTCTCATAAGCACTGAACGACTGTGACTCATGGAAACACGGTGCATATGTCAGATGGCTGTTATCAGGCTCATTCATAACAGCAGGCAGCAACCCAAATCTGCATGTTAATGAGATCTGGAGGTGACCAGGCACTCTCCTGCTCTCAGAGGGATCCAGCTAGACATGGTGCTGGGTCAGGAAGCTCCGTGTCAGCTCCTGCAGCTGGTTTTGCTCTCTCCAGGCCGATTTTTTAGTGGGGGGGGGTGTTGCAGAAGCAGCTAAGTCAAGCTTGATCACCCCAAACGGTGATCTCTCCCTTTTGGTCAAGCAGCCGAGCATCACTCATCTTGTTGTCTCTGAGTCATCATTGCGCTGCCTCCTGCCAGACTGTGTCTGTCTCTTCTCCCTTGTTTTGTAGGCAGCAAAGCTCATCGAGCAAGAGATCCCTTCTGCAGCAAGATGGGATTTGGCCCAGCGTCGGCTGCTGGCCATGACAGGGTTACACCTGATAAATGGTCCTGATCCCAACGGCAAGAACACCCCGCTCTGCCCAGCTGGGAGGAGGGTGGTCCCAAACTGTATCCCCTCCGTCCAGTCCTCTGAGAGCATGACATTGCCCCTTGCTGTCACCGAGAGGTTTGCTGCCCACCGGCATGGTGCTCCAGGGATGTTCAGTCCCCACATAGTTCTAATTCAGATCAGTCGCAGAAACGCTGATGTGGGATGTACTGTGGCATGTATGGCATACGTGGGGTGCGTGGAGGCAGGGCCAGACTTGTTTCCCCACCATGAAAATACCTCTGGCCCAGGGCATACACTGTCATCCTGTTTTGGTCTGCTAGTGGGAAAAGATTAAACCTGAGGCTGTGGCCAGCTGCAGGAGACTGAGCTGAAGGATCCTGGGCTGTGTTAGTTGCTGCACTGGCTGAACTGTGTAGTCACGGTGGTAATTTGCTTTCTAATCTATACCTGGCATGGTGGTGAGATGTGCTGGAAAACAAGGCTGCTCTTCCAGAAAGCTGTGAGCCCTTTCTGCTATGGGGTGTGTGTGATGTGGCAGGACCTGGGCAGTCCTCCCAGCTAGACCAGAGCGGTATTTGTCCTTGGTTTTATGCCTTTTGTATCTTTTTATGTTTAAATGGCTAGGAGGAGCTGAGATGAGCTGCCAGTACCACAGTAGATCCATGAAGACGAATCTCTTCCTGGGAAAAAACATTGTGCTGCTGGATGTTGCACTTGTCTCCCTTCCAGTTGTCACCAGCTCAGGGGGTGGACTAGGGGTACAGCAGCACCTTCTGTTTGCTTCCCATTTTGAGGGTTCATTAAAGAATTCAGAAACTGCATGTGAAATCACAGACTGGGCAAAAAAACCCTCTGTAGCGAATCGGGCTTTGGTTACCAGCTTGGAACAACACCTTCCTCAGTCCGGGAATGGAGTTTTGAAAGTCCCTTGTCTGAAATGAGCCCAAATCGGAGCTGAACATGAGCTGTTTGCATCAGAGCTTCCTGAAGCTCAGCCCTGTTGGTCGCTTTTCTCTCCAGACCTGGCAGCCCCGTTTCTGCCCTCACCAAGCACAGACTGGCAGTTCACATGGGGTTGTGCTGCCCATGCCACTGTCCAAGCAGAAAGTCATGCCCGCAGCTGGGAAACCATCAGATCATTGGAAGGAACCCTGTGGGGGGTGTGGGCCTTTACTGGAGCAGATATCCCATCCCACACCTGTCAGAGCATCTTCCTGCCTCAGAATAATTAGCAGTACTGTGAATATTGTGCATGGGGCCTTATGTGTGAGGGACACCTGAATGCTTTGTAGGGTAAATGTAGGAGTCATGTCAACGGCTACCGAAGCATGACTGCCTCTGGCCACCAGCCAGACGTGTACCTTATCTTCTGTCCCAAACAGCTGTGAAACGTCTTCAGCAGTGTCAGGGAGGGTTGGAGACAGGATTGGAAGATTATTTATAATTACATTTATTTCCATTGCTACACGCTTTGTATTATGCTGTCTGTTTACACTCACCCGGCCTGTATTTGTTAGTATATATCTGAGTTAATGGACACCTGTTTTTTTAGGATAAACAGATCTTTTTCCTGTAAATGTCCCCTTTAATCTTTTCTCCTAACACGTGAACCAAATTACACAGTACTTTGTTTCAGTGGAAGTTTTTGACTGGTTATTGAGTTTGATTTGGCATGTGGCCTTGGAGACTTGGAGCAGATACAACAGCCCAGATTTCTTCATCTTGGTTATGAAATATTGGAGGAGACTTGCATGTGTTGTGCTTTCCCGTATTGGGAGAAACCGAAAGGGGCAGGCAGCACCGCAGTGCAGGTTTCCCAAACAGCGTAGCAAGGACTGAGGAGGAAAGATGGGAAATAGTGGTAGCTTCTGCTGTCGCTGCTCAGTTTCTCACTGGTTTTGCAGAAGCGTTTTGCTTTAACACTTCCTCTGTAGTGACCTTTTTTCACGCTTCTTGTATTTTGTCCTTCCAGGACTGATGGTGTTTGCACACTGAGTCATAAGACCAATCTCTTTGCAGTTGTCGTCCAGCCAGCCAGCCACAAGAGAGAGAAGAACTCATGCCTCTTTCCAAAACAGCTTTAAACCCTTTACTGTGCCCAAATCCCTCTCTCTGGAAGCGGAGACCAACTCATCTGGCATGGCTGAATGTGTGGTAGTTTCTGTATGTGTGGAATACACCTGGTAACCATCACAGGGTTAATTCCAATTAATGTAGGTGTTTATCACTCTGGCAGCAGCGGGGCTGAGCGCAGGATAGCCTCCGTGTGAGGGAGACAGCCAAGCAGCTCTGGGTTTGGAGGAGAAGCGGCAGCAGCACTGGGAAGGGCAGTCAGCCGGCGTGGAAGTGGCCTGTACAACCACGAGCGATGGTGACGAACGGGAGCGATTATTCCCCTTCCGCACAGCTCGGGAGTCAAGGAGCACCGAGGTTGATGTCAGGCAGCAGGTTTAAAACAAATGCAAAGTGCTCTCTTAACGCAGCACTTAAACTGTGAAATTCAGTGGGTGCTAGGGAGTCTGAAACTTGAGTTCAGATTCGTGCAGAGTAAGCCTAGCAGGTGACCACGTGTCACGTCCAGCTCAGAAACCAGTGTGTTGTGGATTGCCAGAAGTTAGTGTATTATGCTCAAATCCCTCTGCAAACAGTGATAACTCACGCTCTTTCCCCAGCTATCTGCCTGTGGCCACTGCCAGAGACTGTCAGGCTGGTGTATTTTTCCAACACACAACTTAGCTGTTGCATTGCAGTGACTTGGGAAGTCAGCAATGAATGAAGGCTCCTTCAGGTGAGACTACATTTTCTCTTCTTCCCAAACCTGGTTATGCCAACCATAGCACACCTTAGCCATTAGGGAAGCCAGCACTTCTAAACTCCTGCCCTCCCCTGTTCCCTGGGCAGCAGCAGGAGGCAGGGTGTGTACAGTCCAGTCCTTTTCTCCCTCTTTCAGCATGTTTTGAAAACCAAAATCTGCTTGTAGTGTTGTAGCATCTCCCAGGCCATGTAGGCATGGGACAGAGACCAGCATCTCGCCCTGTCCGTATCAGTCTCTTCATGTTCACGTTGTGCCACTTCGGCTTTCCCCATCATGTGTGTTCTCACCTGCGGTGCTTTTGCCCACCCTCTGCGCCCTCAGACAACCCTGCTCTCATCTGGGAGCTCGGTTTGCTTTCTGAAACTCAGATTTATAAGAGCTTCCCTTTGATTTTGGAAATTTTTTTCCAGGAGTTTCTCCTTAGCTGCTTGCCTCTCCCCATGCCCTGTTTGTGCTGTCTGGGTTACAGATGCTGTCCCTTCCAGGACCCCCGTGTCCCAGGAGCAGCCTGCCTGCCCTGGGAGCTGCAGAGAAAATGCTGCTCCTCTGTCCCTTCCCTTCCTGAGCCTTGCTTGAACCATCTGCACCGACACTGCCCAACGCTTTGTGGGTTCGTGTGTTTTCACGAAGCACCGTGGTGTGTTACTGGCCCCGAGACGATCATGAGGGGTTGAGAAGCAGATATGAGCTATCTCAGGGAAGACAGCAGCAAGATCAAAGGCTTTTCAGCAGCTTGCTGCGTTCTCCTGAGTGGACAGATCCTTTCCCTGGCCTCTAATGGGGATTGTGCTTTCATGTTCAGAGATATTGTTGGATTTGGATGTTTTTTTTCCCTTCCTCTTCTGCAAAGCGGAGGGCAAGTCCCAAGAGGATGAGCAGGTCTGAGGGTGTCCCCCACCCCTGCAGTTAAACAGTGACATATTGGGGAAGGGGTGGGGGAAATGTTTAAGTGGCAGAGAGAAACAGAAGCTATTGTTGTTGCAAAAGTTCAAGTTTCCAGCTTCCTCTTCCTCCACCTGTCGGGAGGGAGCGCTGGGCATGCTCCCGGCACTGAGCACAAACTCAAACATGCCCTCTGGGCTCGGTTGTGAGCGTGGTGTCACCGAGTTAGTCACCCAGAACCCCAGCAGCGGGGTGAATAGGAGGCACATCTGTCCGGGGGCAGCGGGGGGAGAAGGCTCATCGCTGCAGCCGACTTGGGCTCTTTTTCTCTTCTGGGTGGATCAAAGTGCAGAAGCTTTGGGAGCTGCTGTCTCGAGGTAAAATAGGGCGTACACACAAAGCGGTGGGTGCCGCTCTGCCCGGGCTCCTCTGGCAAATTCCAGAGCAGCCGGTGATGTTCTGCTGGCCAGGCCCCGACCTGCTCCAGAGCCTCTCCTCGTTTCCAGAGAAGTCTTCAGTTCTGCAAAGGGTGCCCATTGCTGCCCTTGGAGCTGAGGCTCTGGAGGGAGAGGGGACGTTCATCGAAGACTGGGACCAGGAGCCGTTGCTGCTCGCTCGCAGGCTCTCTAACCATTAAAAACCTGTCAGGAAAATCTGTTCATGAAGAATACCCCATCTGTCTGGAGAAGCGGACGAGCTTTCTGCCTTAAAACCCTAAAAAAAAAAGTTTTTTCTGAAATCCTTAAAATACAAACACACCACCAAACAGAAAAAGCACCTGCTCGTTATTCTTCTAGTGACTGGGTCTTGGTGGTACTGCTGCAGCCAAGCACCAGCTTGTCATTCGAGAAACAGTGAAAATGGTGCTAATAGGGTTATACATGCATGAGAAGCTTCTTAGGAGGTAAGAGTGAGTATCCTGGATCTTATTTGGTTAAAATGTGGATAAACATCCTAAACATTGATCAGAGGATTTTATTTAATTAAAAAAAATACTCCTGCTGGTAAATACATTTGGCTGTCTAGGATCTGAGCAGTGGTCATCGCTTTATCGATTGTCATATCATTAAATCAGGCGGAGAAAAAATTAATGATAGGCTTGAAGACCCTGAACATAAAGTTCAGTTGTCTAGAAAATCTGTTAAGTTGCTGAGCATCTTGCAATGATTTAAAAAAAAAAAAAAAAATCCAACTCCTAAAGGAAATGTCAATGCATATTATGCTAGGTGATGTGATGCTAGTAATTCTCTCACTGGGCTCGGTCACGTGGCATTCCAGATGCTTACGATTATCTAGATTCCTGAATGGAAAACTACTTGATTAATTCTAGTATCTTAGCTCCGAGCCTGTAATCGAATCCCACAGCAGAGTCTCCAGCATCCTTCCTGTTGGATGCACTATGTTTTAACAGGTTTGGCTGCTGGACTAGGATCTTATTTCATTATTTTTTTATCTAAGAGTGAAGATAATTCATTGTTCAATATTCCCTTCCAGTACTTCTGTAGAGAAAAAAAGCCTTCCAGTGAGTTAAAATGTAGTTTTTAGTGGCTCCAAAGTGCTTTAAGTGAAGGTTGCTATCCTGTCCTTTGTCTCACGAGGAGATGCTAAAGTGTTTAGCTGCGGTTCCCATTCATGAGAAAACAAATATTGAAGTTCACAACATACAGAGGTAAGACCAAGGTTTTGCAGCAGAGCGACCCAGTGGCTGATGGAAGGTGACCAGGACGGTCTGTTTGCAGCTTTAATGTTCAATCATATTAATACTGTGGTCAAGTGAAAATGGGGCTAATACTTTGTGAATTACATTAATTAACTCCTGTTAAAGATGTTGGTAAGTGGTAGGTGTTGGGCTGTGAGGTTTTAGCTGTCAGGCAAAAGCTCCCAGTCTGAAGGGGTATGGCTGCCTTAATCTCTGCTTAACTGATGCCTTCGTTCCTCAGGAGGCCTCGTGTCTGGCTTCCCCCTGCTTCTCCTGGGTTCCCCTCTCAGGCTTCCTCTCTGATGCAGTAGTATTTTCCTTTCTTCTATTTGCTGGATTTTATGTGGCTATTAGACTGTCAGATTGATGCACTGTAGAAAGGGAGTGAGGTGGAAGTTACTGCGTTCAAAGTACTTTCAAATGGCCGGGTAAATAAAATGAAATTCAGAAATAACTTGTACACATCCTTCCATGCTGCTCTAGTAGAAGAGTGGAAATGTGACTGGGCATTGCGATTGCTGTGAAAGGATTTTACAAAGGTGGGTCGGAGGGGAGACAGTAAGGTCTCAGTGTAGGTTTCCGCCATCTCTTGCTGGGCTTGGCTACAGCTCCTCATGGTTTCTGCGGGAGCTGAGGCTGAAGCTGGTCCCTGCAGTGGCAGCAAGCGAGCAGTTTTTCATCTGAAGGAGCAGCTTTCCGTGCCTGCGCGGAGGATGCGGTGCACATGGTGGCACAGATGGAGCCACGGTGTGGATTTCTGCTGCGGGCAGCATCCCTCCAAGCAAGAGCAGGTGATTGCTGCGACCAGCAGTGGCTGTGGATCTGAGTCAGGCTTGCTCATCTCTCTGTTGTGAGTGCAAACACCCTCCATATGCATAGCTGCAATGAGAGCTGATCTCTAAAGATAGCAATCTGCCCGGCTACAGGCTGCCATCATCTGTGTATCTAGGCACGTCCTATGTTACAAGGACAGGAGAGCCTTGTGGCTGCACATGGATATTTCTCCTTTAAGCAGCGTGCTCTCTGGGAGCGGTCTTCAGGCAACAGAGCTGGCAGCATGCTCTTATCGTTTGCTTTCAGAGATTAGTTGCTGGAAGGAGAAAGTGTAAGGATGTATCCTGGGGAGGGCTAGGGCTGGTCCTGTGCAGCACCTCAGACTGTAGTTTGCAGGACCATTTGATAATACAGGAGCTGTGACTTGCCTGGAGTTAGTGACGTGCAGATCTGTGTAGCATGGATCTGGTAAGGATTCTGCATGAAAATTTGTTCCTCTGCTACATGTATTATAAAGTACCCAGCTTTTTTGGAGCAAGGACCTGTTGTTTACCTGCCAAATAGGTCATTATCATTAAACTTTTAATTGTAACCCTGGTAAAGAGAACATAAATCTTCTTTTGGTGCTGTGGATCATTTACAGAGGTCACAGCCTCCTGAACCACAGCTGGGAGCTATGAATAAAGGCTACCAGTTACTATTCTATTTTATTAGCTACTGGATCTCAGTCCAAGTGCCTGATGAGCAGTTCAGAGCATCCAGTACCAGGACACCAGCGCTGGCTACCCCTCCTGTCAAAAAAGGATGGTCAAATTACCCACCTGTACCTGTTACCTACATAACAGAGCTCCACCTGAGTCAGGAGAGTTACCTGACCTGCTAGTTATCCGACTTGGCTGAAGTCATCTGCCTGTTGTCTCTCATGCCCCCACAGTCTCAGTCTAATAGGGCAAAAAGTTCAACTGGAGGGGGATATGGATGATTTTAGCCGTCTAAATCGGATGACACTTACCTGGCTAATTTCTCAGGTCAGCAGGGAGAACTGTGTTCAGCTATGTTCAAGACAGGAGCCAAAGCTTAGGCATTGGTATTGCTGGTTGGAAATAACTTCAGGAATATATATTTGTTCCTTGGGATAAGTTTTTAGTGAAACTGCTGTAAGAATTTTTGACCAGGTGGAGGAGGGTTTGCAGAGACTTTGCGTACAGCTGTGGGTGTTTGGTGGGCTAGCGTTCATGCTTTCCTTTATCTTTGTTCCAACTGTAGGAAGAGGAATACGGTGTGTTTAGCTCCTTTTCACTAATTCCATCCCAGCACTCTTTATAACCGCCTGACAGATTTACCACCACAGCAGGCTGAGGGCAATTAATTTGAAAAGGGTGGCCAAGTTCAGACACGTACCTCTCCAAGTCCTTAAAAAAGAGGTCTGACTTTTTCAGTGCATGTGAGCAGCCACAGCTGCCATCAACTTCCTTATCTGTGGATCTGGGGGGATTTTAAAGTGTGGTGCTTGCGTGTGTGGAACGTGGCTTGTGTTTTCACTTGTGTCTCTCACAGCACAGAGTTTAATGGTAGCTCTTCCCTGTTACATCTGTGTGGAGGTTGTGCTGTGCAGTAACGGCCTCATGCAGAAAGGAAGATGGAAAAGCCTCAGTTTGGGAAAAGGAAGAAGGATTTGTGTCTGAAGTCTGAACTTCCCTCCTTCCTCGTGGTCTACAGAGAGAATGGCACTTCCAGACTGTCATTTCATACCATCTGGGTTTGGCACTTGTTTTAGGATGAGCTCAATTAGCTTCTGCAAGGACCTGTCCCTTGCCATTAGCTGTGGAGGAGCATAGGCAGCTGGGGTAGGCTGGACTGCTAGCATTCACATGGGTTTGGCTAGAGGAGGTTATTTGGATCACATAGTTGGCCATGAAAGAGAGAAGGTTGGGTAAGTTTGTCTCTATGAAATATTGCTGTTCTCAAGTACTGCTTGGAATTTGGTGCTAAGAGTAATAGTGTTGTTGCCGCAGGATGAGAGGATGCAGAAAGGGTAGAGAAGCCTTCTGGTGCTTTAGAATCTGAAGAACATAAAAGCCAGCAGAAGCCATGTAGGAGCAAAGTTGCTAAAAGGTGCCAGGGAGGGATTAGGGAAACAGTGCAAAGGCTGAGAAAATTTTGCAGAAAAAGCACCAAGGGTAGTTTGATGCCTCATATTTTTTGCGTTTGTCTCATTTGTTCTCAAGTCATGCACAAAACCTGCAAAGTATCTCCTGTTGACATGGGCTTTGGAGATCTGCTGAGCTTTTTCTGAAACCCTAATGGTTGCACTGCAGCCTGATGATCCAAACCTGTCATCAGATTGTAGGTTAATCATTTGCTCTCCATGCTGCTGCTGCTGGTTGGTTCTTCGGGTATTACACTGAATAGAAGAAAGAAATAAAAAATAAAGACGGTTGGCATTGCACCACTTGAAAGGACTGTGCTTGTTATCACCTACCAGTTCATTTCAGTGTGGTAGCCGATGAGAAACTGGATTGAATCAACTTTTCACATTGGGTCTTCTAGGCTGCACTGGAGCAGGTGCCTGTGAAGTAAAATATTCTGCTTTCTGTCATTAGCTCCAGTCTGCTCGGGATGCTTTCTGTGTGTCTTTTTGTTGAATGTGTCTCTCTTCTGTCCAGGTTATTGCTGGAAGGCACAGACGTGAACGCGAGGCACAAGCTTGGCTGGACTGCTCTCATGGTGGCAGCTATCAGCAGAAACTCCAGGTACGTTTGTCTCAGCATTCACCATTACGTAGTGAGTAAGTCATTTCACAGCTGCCCCACCTTTTCCTAAAGTCATACTGAGCTCCACAGAGGGTTTCCAGAAAGTTTGGGCTGGTTTGGGACGTGTTGTCGAGCTAAACCCGAGAGAGCTTTTCACTCTTCTTTTGCCCGGTACGTTGTGTGACAGATCGAGGTAGGCTGCTCTGCAATCCCAGAGAGGTGACTGCTGAATTGCCAATAGATTTTGGCCTCTGATGAGTCCGTAACCTTGGGATGTCATTGTGGTAGGTAGTCTAACACCCCACCACCAGAAATAGCTCCTGTAAGAGCTGCCGCATCCCTCCTAGCTTGTGGGGCCGTTGCTGGGTCTTTCATGCTAGGCCTTTATGAAGCAAAAAGACTGAATGCTGTGCCCTCCCTCCTTAGTTCCCATGATGATCGCTGTGGCTTCTTGTAACCTTTTAAAGACACTCTTAAATATATTCAGTCTACAACTAAATTCAATTAGTTTTTTTATTTAAGGAAAAAAAGAGAAAAAGAAATCCAATTTTGGAAAACGTGGGACAGACGGGAGAATGAGCTTTGATGTTACAACCTCTCAGGGATGCTTTACTTAGTCACAAGTTCATAAGCAAAAAAGCCTAATTACTTGGGAAAACACAGGATTAAAGCAGCGCACAAAAGCTGAATATCCGCTCTCGGGCGACACGATTCGAATCCATGTGCCGAGTTCGTGTGTGGTGCAAACTTTGATGTGTGCTATGACAAGCTGAAAGTCGTGACCTCCTTGGGGAGCTCCTTAAGATGGGCACAGAGGCGGGGGCTTGGGACTGTTTGTTTAACTTTGATGTCCGAGCAGCAACGGGCCCTGTTGTTTGCCCGTCAGCAGAGGGACGGGCTTTGGAGCCTCCTACCTTTGCCGGTGGACAATGGTCGGCAATGGAGTGTGACGACTGTTGACCATTCCAAGTGACCAGTGGACCAGAACAGGGCTTCCCGAGTTGCAGAGGCTAAGAGGAGACAGGGAGAAAGGCTGTTCATGGTACAATAATTGCCTAAAATCAGGTAGAAATGCTAATGAAAACATCTAGGCAGTAAAAAGCGTTCAGCACCCAGGCTGGTCCCTTGTTACAGACTGGCAGAGCGATACCGGCAGTGTGTCTTATTTGGGTACCCGGCAAAAAAAAGCTTTTGGCTGTGTTGGGCAAATGGTGTTTATTTTTCCCACATTTTGGATGAATACTGACTTTAATTGAAAATTAAGAAGTCCTTGAATATCTGAAGCTTGGTAGGACTTGTCTCCAACAATATAGTGGAAGAGTAATTAGATACTTCATGGAGGCAAACATAAGTGCAAGCCAGACTTACTCCTGGTGTAACAACTCTGTTGATGACGCTGGGGTTGTGCCAGACATGGTTTTGACCCTCCATACGATTTCTAGCTTTGTAATGTCCACAGTGGGGTCTCGCTGCTGGCTGGGAAGTGTATTGAGCTGGAATGTTAGACACAGAGTGTTTGAAATTCCCTACAAATCTTTTGCTCGCCGATGTAGCCCACAGGGTAACCCTTTTAACCCGAACCCGGCAGAACTGGGTGTTGTGTGTGCGGTCAGCTGTGGAAGTGGAGAAGGGAGAGCCTGGGGAGCTGATGGCTTTGACTCAAGGGCACAGGTTTAGCCTGCAGAATTTTAAATGTTTAGTAGCTTTTCCCTTCCAAATGCAGAGTGCCTGCTGGTTTTCTGGATCTCTTGCAATCCTTTTGCATACATTAGGTAGGAACTAGTCTAAATATGACTAAATAAATATGCTGCTTTGTAGTAGGATGCAGGATTATATTTTTTTTTTAGTGTGGTCCCTCTGTAAAGAGTGATGATCTAAAATTGGTTTATGCAGCGACAGCAGCTGATTTGCTGGATTATAAGTTGGTACGACTTTTGATTCTTAGCCCATCAGTCAAACAGCCTCTGGGGACGGTGAGCTGGGTCTTTCTCTGGCTTGCACATCAGAGTGGCTCAGAGATGGTCAAGATGCAGCCAGCTGAGCAAGGATCTGCATGTGTTGTTAGCCTGCAACAAGAACAACGTTGCTTGGTTTTGTTTAACCTGCTTGCTCGGTCACCACTTCTCTTTTTAAGGTTGCTGATACCTGCGCAAGTTACTCAGCGTGGCTTTGGGGGGCTGTGATGTTGGTAGCTGGAATGAGTCTCTTCAGCTTAGAACCGCTAAGAAAAAGTGAGCCTTCAGCCCCAAATTGCTGTCTTTCCAAAGTCATTTTTCAGAGAACTGTTTCCAGTCTCTGCTGTGCTGCTGGAGATTTCTGTGACCTGTCCTTTAGCTTTGTAATGTTTCCCAATTTTCACGGCCCTCACTCTTCCAATTAGACAGCTACAGTCCATATGTTTAATTTAATTTCAGAGGCACTGCATTAATGATTTCTGTCAGTTGCCATCAGCTACAAGATGAAATCCTGTGTGCCGGCAGGGAAGTTTGGGGTCTGTCTTTCCTTTTTACAACAGAACGATGATCATTCTTGTCCTCTTGAAAATGTCCTGTATCCAAAACGTGGCAAGGCATTAAGAAGTGTTCAGGTACATTCCTGCTGATAGGTTTCAGAGGGGATACAGGTGCATAGCTGGGCAGGAGCGGTGTCAGGGCTTCATGTCCCACTGAAGTAGAGCCTTTCTCATGGGCTCCCAAAGGCTCCTATCCAGGTGAATTTAGCCTCATAGTGCCCTATGAACTGGGAGAGGCACTGGCACTTCCAGCAGCTCCAGGTCCAGGCAGGGGTTTCTTTCCCATTGCCCGTGCTCCAGCGGTTCGCTCTTCAGTAGGCAGGGAGTGTTTCTAGTCCTAGCTGGCATCTTCCTCTGCAGAGCATTCTGTTCTGAAATGCAGATGCACAGCGTGCAGCGTGACTGCAGCTTAGCTTTGGCACCTCTCAGCCCGGCATAGTTTGTGGTCTAGTGGAGAAGGACTGGGCTACTGGGACGCCTGGGATCTGCTCTGGTCTCTGCTCAGTGGCTCGGAGGAGCTATTTCTTTTTTCTAGTGTCCCTTATACTCTGTGTCTGTCTTTGCATGCAGCTGGGGCTCTCTCTTGCACTACGAATGGCCAGGGCTCCAGCACATGGTGCCAGCATGTTAAGCCCCCAAATATTGCTGTGGTTATTGTTATAAAAGTAAAGGGAAGTGGCCAAATACTTCCGTCTGGTGTCTAATTTTGGTGTTTGTGTTTTAAAAACACTTCACTAAGGTAACATAGATGTTATAAAAAAAATTGTTGTAAGAATTGTCTTCCTTTTTTTTTTTAATTCTTTTAATTATCTTATTACCTTGTTTCAGACCCTTCCTGAAGTATGGATAGATTAATTTATGGTTCTTTTTTTATGTGAGAGAGAGTCCAGGTCCAAATTCCTTGGCTCTGTGATAATACAGGTTGTAACCGGGTTGTGAACTAAAAACAGATCAGCTGTGACCACGTTTACGTGAGCAAAGGAAGGTTTTACACTGTAATTCTCATAACTGGGGGAATTTACCATAGCTTTAACATAGCTGATGAGGCAGTGATGCTGGTTTTAGTCTAAGCATAACAACATAGAACTGTCACTTGATGTAGTCTGCAATGCTGTGTCATAACTGTGCATTTCTGTTGAGGCCTGAAGAGTAACGCAGGCGAGTGGGTGCGCACGTACACGCACACACCTTCCACCTTACTTTTCATTTATGTTTCTCAGTTGGAGTGACTCCTAGTCTGTTCTATTTTTAGTCTTTGTGAAAGCCCATTGCTCTTTTGGGTTTCAAGAACTATTTTAAAGTGGTTTCTTAATTCTCCTGGAACAACATCAGTTTTAAAAGGGAGGATTTATAGTCTATGTGAAAAACACTGCTAGGGGCTTCTTTCCCTTGACTGCACCTGCTAGCTTTGCACATTTGACATATTTATAGTAATTAAGCTTTAATTAAATGCTTACTGAAAGCTTTGTTGGTTTTGTGCTTTTGTTAAAATAAGCAACAAAGCTATAGTAAGTTAAAAACCAAAGCAGTTAGGACCTTAGCAGGCTGTGTCTCTGCATTTGTAGCATAGTGACCTTTTCTGCATACAGCTACTCTGTTTTTCATTGTTCTGGCAGAAATAAAATGACAGTGAAATACTGACTCATCCTCTCAGCCCCTTATAAGGTGGAGAACTGATTCTCCAGAATCCCACAGAAGGGGAAACTAAGGCACAGCGCAGCATGTGCTGCTAAGCCCCAGTGGGATGAGTTTGGGCATTCATAAAACACGGGCACCCGGTTCTGCTTCTGTTCCTTACCATCGATGCAACCCCTGTGCCCCAGTCCAGCGAGGAGGGAGGGGGGGCGGAACATGATTTTAGGGTTTCCAAAGTTATATGCGTCGCTCAGGTGGTGGGGAGGAGTGCCCAGCTCTACTCGGAGGGATGACCTTCTCAGAGCAGTTCAGGCCGCTGCAAGGCTCCATAGCAGCTTTCTCAGCAGCGGCAATACCCACGTTTTACAGGTGGAGAGAGAAGATAAAGAGAAAATGACTTGGCTGCAGCTGGGTCTCTGTCACAGCGAGGTTTCTGTTTGCTGGGACAGAGACACGTGCGGCTCTGGGGAGGGAGGTGTGGGTGAGAGTGACGGGCACATGGCTGCTTGCTTTAAGTAAGTTTGTGCATGTTTTCTCAGGTTTAACAGTTAATCCTCTTCTTGCCAGCTTCCCTTTTTCTTCTTTACTAATACATAGCTACAGTACTTCTGTCCATCTTCCTCCCCCCTTTTCTCACATACCCCTATTTTCACAGACCCGTCTTGTTTTACACATAAATGAGCCCTTCGTTCTCACGTGATGCCCAAATGCCGTGAGCAGCTGTGCATGGATCTTAGGGTGATACCCTCAGTGAGTGCAAGAAGGTGGGGGGGGCCGACAAGAGCAGAGCGCAGCTCCACCTAAACAGCATTTCTTTATTTGAGCAGGTGCTTCCTCTTGGAAGCTTGCCCCCGTCTCCCCTTGCCCATGGGCGTTCTTCTGTACGGACTGCTTCACGTTCTCTTCAAGCAGGAGGGGACAACCTTAATGCTCTGTGCTGGTGAACCATTCCTTCCGTGTGCTTTTAAATGAGTCCTGCTTGTTCATCCAGCTTATGGTATAAGCACCTCCCAGGCATACCTATTCGTGTTTCATCAGGGGCTTTAGCCTGTGATTCCTCTCAGCTGTTCCCAACATCGTCTGCTCTCCTCCATTTTCTTTTCCCGTCTTTGCCTTCTTGCACACCCTTTCTCCTTCTCCTTCCATCTTCAGTCTGGTTCTCTTTGCCTTTTGTCACCTTTCCTTCTCAACACCTTCCTGCTGGGAATAACCAAAGACAAGTGACTTCTCCCTGTGCCTCAGTTCTCCTTTTCCTTCTCTGTCTTTCTACGTAGATCAAAAGAGCTGTGGGTCAGAGGCTTGCACGTGGAACCAGAACCAGCAGTGCTTGGCTCAACGTGGTCCTGTTCCTTCCCTTGCCCTCCTCCTGCAGCCTGCCCTCCTCCATCCCTCCTTAAGGAGAGGAGTCAGGAAGCAGCTCGCTCTCTGCCTTGGTGTAGATTGCTGGGACTTGTGCCCCTTCCATGCGTACCTAGACTTTGTGCATTGAAGGTGCTGTATAGATGTTTTATATTGGTAATAACAGTACATCATGCATAGTAATATTCTGGTGGGTATGTTCTAAGACTTATAGTGAAGGGTGACCTATCTGGAGCCATTTTCTGTCTATAGGCAATGACATGATTAACTGGCGCAGTCTTGTTACCTATATTAGGTACATACATCTGTTCGTGTGATTTTTTTCCCCTCCCTTCACTTCAGGCAACTCATTCAGAGCTGTCTGCAGCAGAGCTGGAGAAATATCTGGATGCCTTTGGAAGCACGTATGGCCCGTAGTGTTGCCTGTCAAAGAGCTGAGTCAAACATGGTTTTCAGCTGTGATGATGGCACATTCTGAGGGCTTGATCCGACAAACTGGGGCATTGTCTTTCAACTACTCCCCTTCTGGGTGTGCTTAAGGGACAGTGTCCACTCAGCCATTCCTTCATTGTACCTGCCCACCTGAGGACGGGCCAGTGGCAGCTGTTGCCTACGCAGCTCTTCCACTGCTTTGGCAGCGTCTCCATCTGAGACCTCTGTGCATGAGCACTCCTCTTTCCAGGGCTGAACGGCATCTGGTGTCCTGCAGGTCAGGCACAATGACATATCAGTTTAGCAGGTTCCTGCACCTCTCCAAGCCACAGAAACTGCCTCTGTGCACATTTTCTTACCACTGCATGCATGGTAGCAAGACTTCTTTTAACGGTCCTTTGCGGATGGCTGGGGGCATGCAGCAGTGGTGCTGTACCTTGACCGTGTCTCTGAAGCATGATTCATCTGAGTCACACTCTCAAGAGAAGACCGTTGTGAACAATATAACAATTCTCACCCTTCAAGATTTTTTTTTTCTTTTTGGATTCCATAATCCCTTTTTATCCCTTTTTGGGGGGAGGATCATTTTCATCTGGGTCAATAACAAACGGCCACAGAGTGAGGGAATGCCATGGCTGCCCTGCTTTCTGTGCCACAGGTAGTCGTAAACATATTCCTGGGAAGGCACGCATTCACATTTATACCTCATCTGAGAAAAAAAGGAGAGAACAGTGGCTGGAGTGTAAACAGCAGCTCCCCCCGGCCCTCCTGCCCCTGCTGAGTTTTACAGAGAGTTAAGGTATAGCCACACGAGGGATGTTCTTTGTGTCCAGGCAGGACCTGTGGCTTTTACCAGAGCTCAGGGCAGCCGCCTGTCAAAACCTGTCAAGGCTTTTGCATTGTGCTGATAACTCACAGTCATGGGGATCACTGGACTTCTTGGTTCACCAACCCCAGCTGCCGGTGCGTTGGTCCAGGCACAACGTCTTTCCTGACGCAGCCCCAGTCACGTCCAGCCACCTCATCATTGATTTCTCCACCCCCTGTATTGTATGTATGTATTTATTTATTTAACAATATGTTGGTCCAGCCATTAAAAGCAGAAAGCACTTTCTCCAATCGATTGAACTGCCCGGCGAACTTCAGTTAAGCATTGCCCTCTGAGTCATCACCAGGGTCAATTTAGATTTATATTCAAGCTGATGAATAGGCTCTGCCCCTAATCTAATGAAAACTTGATCAGCAAATTAAAACTCAGCTTGTTGAGGCTGTTGAGCACAGGTGAGTTATGGAGAGAAGCCTGCCTTCCCAGACCAGCTCAGCCTGCCGTCGGCGTCCCGCTCCCTCTAGGTATCTGCACGGAGTGTTGTTCTGCCCCAACACCTGGCAGCAACAGGAGGAAAACAGGAGGTATATGGGCCAGAGAATCTTCCATTTAAAACTCACCCCTTTATTAATAACTAAGAGCTGAGCTGGTGCAGAAGAGAAAGATGCCTTCTGCCTTCTCTAGCACCTTCACCAGAGCTTCCTTAATTGACCCCCACAATTGTCTTATGAATTGGGAAGTAGTTACACCTCTTCTCCCTGGGAAACCAGAGGTTTTTACCCAGGGACTGCATTGCTAGATCATGCTTTGCGACTCTCATCTCATTTTGCAAGTCCCTTGCTTATTCCAATGACATTCACACGCTTTACACTGATGAGCACAGTTACTCTGTATTTTGATGGTGCCGTTACCTTTCCTAAGGGCTAATTTGCTTGAATGTCCCATTACCTGCAAATTGGATAGGTACGATCAATATTTGTGATTCCAGGAACGTCTGGCTGGTGCAGAAGTGCCTGGAGGGGACAGCATGTCCCAAAAGCAGGAGGTGAGATTGAAAGATGATGGGAGAGGGAGGCTGAATGTGCAACATGTTGTTATTAGACCAGTGAGTCCTTCCTGTGTATGGAGCTGGATCACAGCCCGAAATGGGGCCAGGCTTTTGGAACACCAGATTTTGCCAGTAAGAGATTATATCTGTTCGTATTAAACTTGAGACTCCCAGCTATCTTAAGAGCTAAGGAAATGTTTCTTATCACAGGGGGAAATGGTGTAGAGGGTCGTTAATAGAGAGAGCGGAGCAGTTCTGACATCCTCACTTCCTGCTTTCACTCTTAGACCACCTTGCATCTAGCATTTGTAGTCCTCTGCTAAACTTTTCATGAAAGGACATTGCCCAGAGAGAAACGCTGAAGGTGTTGGCAATGAATGAAGAGGAAATGGCTTCCTGAGAGTCGCTGAGTGCACATGAAGGTGATATCTGATGAAGTGCCTGGGAAGATCATTCATTTCAACATAGTCACTAGGAACAGGAAAGGAAGATGGATGGAGTTACCAAGGAAATTACAAGTCATTGTGTGTTATCATATGACTCATTCGGTACCCATAGCTCACCCCTGGCCTGCAAGGTTGTGGATTAAAGTCCTACACTGGGACTTGGGATCATTTCTCTTAAAATTAGGAAGATGCATGGACCTTAAAATATATTGTAGCCTGTCAGCTAAAATTGGAGTAGAGGGATCTCTTTGGTCTTGACAGCCATGAGGCGGGGTCCAAGAAGGGTGGTTTGACCGTATCAGAACCTGTACTTCTAAGGACTTGAATGATCAGAAAGGCCCGGCTTTCTGGTGTAGATGCTGGAAGCCCTAATGCAAGAATCACAGTAAGTCTGCCGCTGGGGCAAGATCATCAAAGGCTTAATTGAGGCACATTGCACTAATGTTGGCTTCTGTTCAGTAGTTAGATGTCCATCTCTAGGATCATGGAGGTCATCAACAAAGATCCCATAGGGCAACAGGGCAGTATCTGCCCTACCATCTTCCATCCTGTACCTCCTGCTTTCCATAGGGACTGCCTCTTCTGGATCTCTGCTGCAGTTCTTTTGATGACTGGGCTGACCACAGCAGCACCAAGTACTGGAGATGCAGGATGTCTCCAGAGGAATCCAGCACTGGATCTTCCAGAAGAACTTTGCACAGATCAGTGACCTGTGCTAGAGCTTTCCCAGGTAGAAAGCCTGGCTGTGGCACCTTTACTTCTCCTGTTTCGTAGACTCGGACAGATGGCACACCTCCTGCCCAGCACTGCCAGCCAGGCACCAAAAGTAGGATTGACAGGCCAAAACCTACCTAATGACCTACCTGATGACCAGAGGTGGAAGAGCCTAGGCTGGTGGGCTTTGACTATAGCTGTTCTGGACAGCCAAGGCTACACACTTAGGCTCACATGGCTTTACTTGTGGCCAAACCTCTCTCTTGCTTTCCATTTTGCTGCGGCCATAGAGGCCAGTGGTAAAGGTCATGCAGTGGCCCTTTATGTGAGGCAACACGTTGGAGCTGTGAAGTAGAGGTGAGTCTGGATCTAGCCGTGTTCTGAAAAGCCCTTGCTAGAGGTGCTGAAGGACTTTTAGGATAGGTTTTGTGACTTATTGATGCTCCTGCGGTGGTCCAGAAGGACCTACAGGCTTCTTGTGTGGCTGGAGACATGGCAGTCCTACCTAAGGTGTCCTCACTGATGTGGCCTTCAGGAGCAGTGTAGCAGGACAGCGTAGACACTGAACGTGGAGGGGGAGACTTGTATCAGTGTCTTTGCCCTGGCAGCAAATCGTCTGTTCTGACTGAGGATGAGATAGTAAGTTTATATCTCGCTGGAACTATGCTGAAGATAGTAGATGATCTCACACAGTGATCCTTGCACCAAGACCAAAACTGCTGAACGAACTGAAAGAAAATTCAGGCTAGTTGGAGGGATTTGAGTGATAGAGAGGGAGCACATCTGTGATGGGAGGCTACTTAGGGCTTCATGTCCTCCATTGCTGATGTCTGAAAGTAGGTGAGATGGTCCTCATCCTTAGTGCCAGTCCTAAACCATCAGATACCTAATTTGATCATGGGTGTGCAACTCAAACCATTCAAGAAAGTCTCCAGTGTAACGTGCTCCTGAGTACATTGAAATGGTGAAAGATCATAGTTGCTGTTTGAAGAATAAGATCCACTGCATCTCAACGTAAATATTTTAGAACTAAGGGCGTTGTTAAAATACAGATGTAAATGAACTCTGTATGCTCACACAGGAGATGGCGGGAGGTTCTCCTGGCCTCCAGCCTGGTGCTTTGCTCACTAGAAGTAACTTTGTATGTGGTGAAGAGCGTACCAGTGCCAGTAAGGAGCTGGCCTCTATTGTACTGTATTCAAAGAATAAAATAACCACCTTTTATTCCGCTAATGCATTTATGGGGTAAATGGGAGAGGAGCTTAAGTTAAATTCTAAATGTGACTTGACAAGACACAGCCTGCAGATACATGTCAGTCAGTCTGTGGTGCACGTCGCTGTCAGCCCGTGAGCCATGTCACCAGTGATGAGTGCTAACTAACGAGTTACTGTCTAGTTGTCATGGAAAGCTTGAACCCTGGAAAAAAATTAAGAATTAACTGGCTTCAAGCTGCTTTCAGAAGTGGTGAGAAATCTAATTCTTGCCTGATGATTGTTTGGGTTTGGAAGCAGAGATGGAGGACTTCCACACCAAAATTGCCTGGCCTGTATGTCTCGTGTTAATCTGTCCTGCTGCAGCATGTTGATAACTTTACAGGTTTGGAGACTGAAAGCCTCAGTCCCAACACCTAGGAGAGCTGTAGTCTGGTATGTCCTGCCTGTGTTGCCATGCTGGTCAGCCCTGGCAGGACCTGCCTCTCCAGTGGGCCCTGCAGCTACAATGTAAAATAATGGGGAAGTTCTCTACAAATTCAGAGCTTAAATCTCTTTCAGAAGTCCTGGCAGCTGCTGGGCTGGTTGCAGATGATCAGGCTGTCTTCAGTGGTGATCTCATACGAATTGTCTGGTTCTCAGGGGCAGGGGTTTGCCTGAACTTCATGCAGCAGTCAAATGCTTTTCTTCCAGAACCCCATATAATTAATGCAATTGAAATTTGTTTTTTAAGTGCTGAGGTCAGTGCTTCATCTTGTGAGGGCAGAAAGAGGCAAAGAAAGACTAGCTGTCTCTCAGAGCCGATGTGGGTGCAAGAGATGCCTTCGCAAGGGTGGCTTCCATTAACTGCATCGATGTAGAGGGACGGCTCAAGCAAATGCTATAAACTGTAGGGCAGAAACCTCCGGAGTGAATAGGGCTCTTCCAGCCCCCTGCCTTGTGTTGTGCTTCATACTGAAATGCTACGTGCTTCTTGTCTTGGTAGGATGGCACCTTTATTAAAGGAGGCTTCCCAAAAGCAGAAGTAACAGCACGACCTAGTTTTGCTTCCCTTAACCTGAAGAGTATTACAAGAATCTTCTTTTTTGCAGGGGCAGGGATGGCCTTGGAGCCAAGATCTGGCTCCGACTGTGCCTTTACTGTGGCTGGGGACAGTTTCCACCACTGATCCAGACCCACAAAGTTATGGGGACATAACTGATTCCCAGAGTGGACTGGGAATATGACTCATGCTAAGAGCCTGTTCTGTGCAGGTCTTCTTGGGAGGGCTGTGTTCCCCTACAGTGTCACCCCTGCCTCAAGTGCCTCCCACATCTAATTGGTTTCAGAATATGCTGGTGTGGTTGTATTTGTTGAAATGTTCAACTATGCTTGTTGGTTTAACTTTCCTTTGCTAGCTGGCAATGTTTGAGGAGGGCTTTCTGAGCACTGTCTCCCTTCTCAGTCTCTGAAGGACTTCAGTGACTCATGTTCTACCTCTGCCTTATTTTTGTTCTAATTTGTAACAGTGTGGTGAAGATCCTGCTCGCAGCTAATGCAGATCCAAACCTTGGAGATGATTTCAGCAATGTGTATGAGACTGCTAAGGAAAAAGGCCTCCATTCTTTAGAAGGTAATATTGATTGCGTGCAGCTACCTGCATTTGCTTTTCAGGTCCCCAAATTTTGTTTCCTGGCTTTGAAATGGAAATTTGACCTTGTTCTTTTTTTTTTTAGAGCTAGCTTCAGCTTCCATTTAAATGCAGAGTAACTGATGGTATGTGGGTGAGCGTGTGTCTGAAGATGAGTGAAAACATTATGTAGATGTTTATGAGAAGCAATCCTCCAACGTCCTAGAGATAACCTGTTTTTATACAGCCAGAACATAACACAAAGTTGTAGATGGGAGCGTCATCCCATTGACCCACATGCTGCCTCTTGCTGGGGAAGCAGAAGAGTTCAAAGCAGTGTATTCCACCAATAGTCTTACTCTAGATCTTTTAAGCAGATATAAAATGAAAGACTTGTCCAGTTGGAATAAAGCTGAATGACATAACTAGTTGCAGTACTGCTGCTGGTTCTCGGGCAGGCGTTAACACTAGCTTTCAGCCCTTGAAATCTTTATGTGAAAACAAGGAAATTTTCTGCAGCGTCATTTCATCTTTTTATGATTTTTCGTGGCTGATGTCTCAAGTCCCAGTCTCACCCTAACGTTATCCCCATTGCTGGGATGTTGATGCAGACTTAGAATCATAGAATTATAGAACGGTTTGGGTTGGAAGGGACCTTTAAAGGTCATCTAGTCCAACCCCCCTGCAATAAGCAGAGACCTGCTCTGTCTATTTAGGCCAACTTAAATTTCCCAGGCTGTTTCCACTTTTTATGATGATAAATGGTGGTTAAATTTTCTCGGTTTTGTGATTATCGATGGAATCTTGAGGGGGGATGTCTGGATTCTCGCTGCCTGGCTGTGCTTCGAAGAGGCCAGCTGCATGTTTCAAGGATGTTTCTGGTCCTCAGGCTCACAGCTCCCAGGCTGGCAGGAGTGCTACCAGGACCTGACCCTGCTAAAATGTCCCTGGTGTTGCTTTCCCTGTTCCAGAAGCCTCTTGCCCATCCAAGCACCTCGCTGACCTGCCGGCCTCGGCTCTGAGCTGGCAGACCATGGAACGTGTCCCAGCCATCCCCAACACCCTGCCAGAGCTCAGCCAGCTGCCGGGACTCGCGTTCCTGGGGACTGCTGCATCCACAGTGACCGCATTTGTGTGCTCTGACTTTCTCCTTTGAAGTTAAACTGTAAGGAGAAGATTGGAAGAAGCCACACAGGTTGTCCAGGGCCTCTCTTTGCCCTGCATGGTTTGCAGAGCCTAAATCAGACAGTGATATTATTATCCATTGGTCTGTCTGTGCTTTTTGCCTCACTGCTAAGAGCTGAAAGCTATATAAAGTCTAATGAAGGTGTAATATTTGAACCTTTCATAAAACACAGGTTGAGTTAAGAAGATGAATCAGTGAAGGGACAGTTTTGACAGGGCGTTATTTTATTTTTAAAAGCTCTCCACTCTCATCCCTCACTTTAACCCACCCGTGCAACAGACCTGCTCCTTGATGGAAGTGAGAACACACATATATCAGATCGCTGTAGCAGCGAATGCAAAATGTATGAAACAACATTAAAAAATGAACAATGGAATGCCAATACATAATGCATGTACATAGACTTTATTTAAGACAAAGTATATCAACCAATAAAGTTAATTGTTTTTGTCTGCATTCATCCCTCTATAATGTTATATATTTTTGGGGTGAAGAAAAGATAAGGCCACTCAGTAAGAAGTTGCATTAATTCTTTGGTTGACATGTTTTATTAAAAAGAATAAATTCAGTTGCATTTTTAAAAAGAGAGAGAGAGAGAGAAACTGCCTTTGTTTTTTACTTTTTTTTACACATTTACATATTTCGTGTATAAATATTTTTTCATAAAAACATCCAAATCGAGAGGGTATGCTCCACAAACACTGCACAAAATATATTACAGACATTTATATGGATGGCAGGAAGGGAGACAGAGGGCTGAAAATTTCCAGGCACCCAGTGATTGATGGTAGACGAGGCTTCCCCTGACGCTTTATTGAGTTTCCGATGATTATCTCTCTCTGAGACATTTTTTACAGATGACGGCCGAGCTGTCACAACGGACCATGGGGGAAAAAAACCAACAATAATAACACTTTAATCTCTTTACTGCACTGCTCCCTAGTATCTCAGATTCATCTTCCCTGACGCACGCAGTTCATTATCCTGCTCCTCCCTGGGTAGGAAATGACGACAAATAAATAAATATACATACTCACCCTGTATGCTTGGAGAAAAGACCCAGGAAAGGAAAGGAGCCAGGGCATTAATTGATCTTCCTGGAGGTACTGCGGTTCATTAGCAGTGATGCTGGGCTAGGACGGCATCAGGTATTCGTTACAGTGTTTTTCTCTTCTGAACTTTTCAAATCTTCTGAAAACCTGTCAGTAGCTCTCAGGAGGGAACGTGGAGACTGCCCTGCAGGGGATCCACCGTCCGGGTCTGCTTGCTTTGCTGTGAGAAAGTATTAGGTGCTCAGAGCCCTTTCAAGTTCTCAATGGCAAAGACCCTGAATTTTTGTTATATACCCATTCATCAAGGAGCTGAATGCACCTCCAGGAGCAGAATTTAGCCTACCGACTGGGCGGCGTTCATTCAACAGGAGACAGCACGTGCCAGCCCCACCATCACTTAGGCTCCGTGGTGGGGCTGTGTGCTTGTGGGGCTTCCTCATCTCCCAAAGCTGGGGAGAAGGGTTGTGGCCAGGCCTGTCCCTATTGCTTGCCCCCCCCACCACCACCACCAGCTGAGTGAGAGGTGGATTAGTCTCCATTAACTGTGGAATGGGTGCGACAGCCTTCCTTTCCTCAAAAATCAGATATAAAGTGCAGTGCCTGTCAAAACCCGCAGCCCTGAGTGATAGCGTCTGCTCGTTGATAAAAGAGCCAGTGAAGATGGTGAATGCTGAAATGAGAGAGGGATCTGCCCTCCCTGCAGACATGAGAGCGGTGCTCGTATCGGATTCTCGACTCTGGAATACGTGAGCTCTTTGGTGGCTGTGATCGTCCATGTGGCCAGGCTTTAGATCAGGCTTCTCTCTGGTGTGCTGAACACTCTCAGGGCTGATGTTGTGAAGGTTCTGTTTCTGCTCCCGTAAGTGTCCCTTCCTGGCTAATCAGCAGCCTGGTGTTTCCTTCAATACCTAAAAAGAGCCACTCTTTTTTTCCACTGTTCATTTTTGCCGATGACCAGAGCAAAGGACTTAAAACCCAGGAGGTTCTCCAAAGCCTGACCCTTAGACCAGCTGCAGAAGAGTATTGCTGCTGCAGACCCTTCCTGTGGACCTGGGCAGGGTGCTGGGCCCGTGGGTGCTGGAGCCCTGCCCAGACACACGGGCCAGTCTGCTGGAGACTCCCAGAATTAGGAATTTGCTTGAAGGCCAGGCGATGGTGGGGCAGTGTCCTCTCCTGTCACAGCTTCTCTTCTGTTTGCTGAAATCACCACGGCTCTGTAGTAATCACTCTGACTATCGGGAGAGAGTTTCTCTTGGCTTGGGAGAATATTCCTTCCCATTGTAGAAACGGCATCTAAAAGTAGGTCTTCGATTAGCACCAGAGCATCAGCAGTGGAGGCACTTTTGCCTCTCCCACTGCGCGTCTGAGTCTAAGCTTGCACGTAGATGTTGCAGATGTTAATGCTCGGCGACAGGTCGGACCTGCGCTTAGCAGAGAGGGGCAGTGCCTTTCAGTGCCACCTTACAGGGGTCCTGTGCCGGTGCGGTAACAGCCCAGCCACGTCTGCTAGCCATGGTACATTGCCTGAGCGTCAGCTGGGTGTGCGTTCGAATCTGCCACTTCACCAGCTCCTACCTGCACATGTTGTGGAAAGGGGACGGATCTAGCCAGAGCTGGGCTTGGAACTGGTGTGGTGCTGGCTCCCTTGCAGAGAGCCTTTGCCTCTGTACGTGTTTGATTTAATGCATTCCATGATCTTCCAGCTTTGCAGTCCAAACTCTGATTTTGCACCTGATCTGGAAGATTTAAGTATTTCCGTGTGTCTGTCTCACCACACTGTCCTCCTGGGAATGCCTTGGCCCAGCTTTGCTCTGGCCTGCAAGCACAAGTCGTTGGGCTTTTCCTTTTGCAGGGTATCCATGCACGTTGGCATTCAGTAGAAGAGAGCTCAAAGGAAGAAAATACTATAATTAATCAGCTTTAGCTAGCATCAGTTTCTGTTCAAAGAAACATCACAGTTTCTAGGTCTGATTTCACAAACCCTGCCAAGGCTGTGTAATTGCATTTGCTCAGGGGATTCCAGGCTTTCTAGTGAGTTGTAAAATGTGTTATTATGAATTATTCCCATCCCGGTAGTGTCAAGGAATACACCTCATTGAGCACACTGTACTGGTGACTAGGCAAACACAGGATAAAATCTCAAAAGTCCCAAAGAACAGCCGGTTTCGACACAAAACCAAAGATGGCAAGCAGGCAGATATGGACAGGAGCAGAACTGAGTTGAGTATCGTGCTCTGCAGCACTTTAACTCGTATTACTTTTCAGTTAACAAAGGAAGTATTTTCAGAAGAGTTCCTGCTTTTAAATGGCTATTTCTTGATGCTTCTGGGAAGTGTGGAGTAGGGGAGGCAGGTCCTGATGGCAATGAGCACATGAGCAGTCGGAGCAGTGTGATATGGGAAGCTTAGCATGACTCCAAGGAGTTCCAGTGGGCATTCCCAGCTGACTGCTGTCCCGAGGACCTGTAGTGCTGTCGTCCCTCAGCCTCTCCGGCTCTTTTCTCATGCTTATGGCTTGTAGGTTTTGGTGCTTTGTGCTTCCAGCCTTAAGTAGGTGCAGCCTGCTGGGATTGTGTTTTGGCTGGGGGAGGAAGGTGATGTGGAGGAAGCATTGCATGGTTGTTCTCTGGCCCTTCTGGACAGTAAAAGGGGGGAAAAAAGGCAGAAGTCTTTGTATTGCTTGCTTGCATTGAATCCTCATTTCACTTCGAAGGTGCAAAGAGGCTGTGGTTGGAACAAGGCTGAGAGGTCTTCTCTCGGGCTTTCTCCAACCACCTCCTCCCCTGCCTGGGCGCTGTGAAGGCGGTCACTGGGATTTGTGGAAACCATGTTGCTCAGAGACCCCCCACCGGGGTCCCAACTGTCTCCTGGAAAAGGCCATTAGGCCCATAACAAGCTTCCAGACCGGTGGTGGTGGTCCATGCTGCTGGTGCACGTTCAGACAAGCAGTTCTTTACTTTGTCTCAGTGAGCTGAGCTTTCATTCTTCTTCCCCTGCAGTCCTTGTAACCCGGGAGGACGACTTCAACAACCGCTTGAACATCCGAGCCAATTTCAAGGGCTGCACAGCCCTACACTACGCAGTACTGGCTGATGACTACCTGACAGTCAAATTGCTGCTGGATGGAGGTGAGTTTCATAGCTCCAGCCAGCTCTTGTGCCAGGAGCACTTTTCCTGAGTAGGCCTGCTCCGCAGAGCTGTCAGGCTCACACAAGGACCACACTGCTTCATTGTCAGGGTTAGATGTGATTTACTGTTTGCTTTAATTGATTTTTCAGTTTCTGTATTCCCATTCATCTCCAGTGGTTTTTCTCATGTACTTCTGGTGGCTGTTCTCAATCACTGAGTGTTTCCTGCAGTTCAGCAGGGATTCATCCCCTGGTCTCCCTGTTCAGTATTTTGAACATTTCCCTTCCTCAATTTTCATGCTACTCATCTGTCGTATCCCTTATGTACCTATGTGGTGTGGAATCGAAGAGCCCCTGCTCTACATCTGGTCTGTAGACAAGGCACTGGATAGGTACCGGTACCCCCATTAAATGGCTGAGGCTCAGGTATTGTTGGTACCTTGGCAATGCAGCTCTTGTGAGAATTGGTAGAAATGAGCTTGCGCAGTTATTGGTCCTCCTGGTTAAATCACAGACCCCTTTTTCTCATGGATGCTACTTTAATGTCATCTCTTATGTACTCATGGCTCCAGATTACAGATCCATAGAGATACTTACGGTTGGACTCGATGATCTTAAGGTTTTTTCCCAACTTAAATGATTCTATGATACTAAAGAGATGAAAAATTATAGAATTATTGCATAGTTCAGGTTGGAAGAGACTTCAGGAGGTCTCTAGTCCAACCTCCTGTTGAAAGCAGAGTCAGCTGCGAGGCCAAACCAGGTTACTCAGGGCTTTAGCCAGATGGGTCCTGAAAATGGACACTGCCCAGCCTCTCTGGGCAACCTGTTGCAATGCTTTGACTATCTTCATGGGGAAAAAGCTCATCACCACTAGTGGAGAAGAAGAAGATGCATTTAGCTAGCAGAATAGACATGTGCTACCATGACAACAGTTTTTTATATTTATCATCCTGCTGATCTTTACCAGGATGACATTTGCATCTGTGTTATACTGTTACTCAGAACCAGAGTCTGCTGAATGTGTGTCTACATCTGCATGGTGCTGTTAAATGAGCTGCATCTGACCGCAATGCAAATTGTTCTGCAGACCGCAGAGCGAGTCAGTAATCCTCCAGATTTGTGTCCTTTGTCCCTAGCATTCCTCCTAATACAACAATTTCAACTCCTCTCCTCCCTGCAGGGTCACCTAGGGCACCTTTGAATGAGCAAGAAGCAGCAGTGTTGTGCCTGCTTTCAAGTGTGTGCTCGCCAGCAGCCTTCTGCCAAATGCAGCGTATAGCAGCTGAATGCTGTCAGCCTGTCCCTGCAGTGGAGAGACTCTCTAGCACCTCTCTAGCCAGATGCCGATTTCTGCAGAAATTTTAGGAATGCCATAATCTTCATGGGGTGCACATCTCAGGAGTCCAGGAGTAAATTCTAGGAAAGCAGGCAGGCAGATAATTGTACGATGGGTTCACATTAAGGCTTATTCCTTAAGAAAGTAACTACAAAGATAATGGAAAGTACCGTCCGTGAAGGTTAAGCCTCCCCAGAAGAGATGAAGAAAAATAATTGTAGGAACATGAACCTTGATACTGATCTATACCATACGCTTGTTATCTTTCACAAATAGAAAAATAAGAGTGAAAGGTTGAGATTCAATACCACTGAATTCCACAGTTGACTGTGAGTCAGGATTTCTCTGGGAGCCTGCCAGATACCAGAACCCTATCTCTTGGCCATAAATTAACCACCACCCCCCAAAAATAAGCCACTGAAAGAAAACCTATTGCAGATGGATTTACCCAAGGTTCCTCGGGAATGCTTGCAGAGAAGGGAGCTGAAAAAGCAGACAGCTGCTCTGTAGGTTGTGGGAGTATGTGCATGGGGTGACCGGGAAGTCCTCAGACAAAAATACTGCCCGTGTGTGGTCCAGTGCATTTGTCTGGCATGGCAGACCTGCTTCATGTTTGCAGCGTGCGTAGACACCGCATGAACACTGAACCTGGCACTTTCTCAGTGCATCTGATTCACTGCACGTCTGCTGCAGAGTCCAACTGCATGTGTTCGGCGGTTGCTTGTCCAAGGGCTCTGGTGGTCAGAAGAAACTGCTCCAACAGGACCTCTGAGATCCCACAGTTGTGGGCAGGGATGCCTGTGGGAGGAGTGGAGTGGGCTTTACCCTCCTGAGCGATGAGTTGTGAATGCACAGACCAGGAACGGCTTTGACGGTGAGTGCAATGAGCAAGAGAGCCTCTGGTGTTAGGGAGAGAGGCAACATGGTTGAAGTGCTGGCATGGAAAAGTCCTTGTCACAGCAGTGTTGTGAACAGATCTGAGCAGGGTGGGTCTGTGGCTCTTGAGGCTGGGGAGTATTTCACGTGTGGGATGGTGTGAATCTCTACAGCAGTGTTTGCTCTCTAAAAACGGCTAAAATGTTGGCATGAACTAGCCGTGAGAGCAGAGGGGCATTCCTCTGTGAAGATGGTGCAGAGACACAGCCAGCGTCAGCAGGGATGTACATATGCTGTAGTCATGAGAGAAGGCGGTGGCAGAGCTGCCAGCAAGAGACTGAAAGCTTTTTCTCAGTCTGTTGAGTTTGGGCTGGCAGCCACCCCCCCATAACCCCTGGGGAAAAGCTGGAATAACATTTTTTACAAAGATACCTGCTTCTCGTTTCTGCCTTTGAAAGTCTCCTTGCAAGACGTACATTATTAGCTGATTGAAAGTACCGAGTCAGCTGCTTGGTTATCCTAAGTACAGGTAAAATATGGGTGCAAATAAGTGAAGTTGGCAGTAAAGAATTTCACTGTACTGAATAAATAATTGCAAGTAGCAAGTCTAGCTCATTTCTACATCTGTCCCCTGCTCAGCTATCTGAGTGCTGTTACAATACAGGCCTCTTTTAATAGGACTGTTCTTTTTGTTCAAAAGCTGTTTCTGTCTCTGTACTGGAGCCACTGCCGTCTTCGTGAATGACCGCTTCTGCTGCTTAGCGCTCATAGAGAGTTCTTTGTGGCAAAGTGTCTCAGCTCAGAAGAACTCACTTGGATCTCACAAAAAAAGCATGTAACAATCTGTAGGACTGTGTTTGTTTGAGTACAACTGAAGGGATTGTGTACCAAATCAAAGTGAAAAGTCTGAATTTAGTCAGCCATAGCACTAAAATGTGACGATCACTCATCACCGTTCTGTTCTTAATCCAGCCCCACGGAAATCCTTCTGGATACAGATTCAAGAGAGTCTACATTAAGAATGCATTTCCAAGTGAAAATTATTGTCTTGTGAAGGTATGAGCACGTCCCAGTGTTTAGACCCTGGGAACAGCAGTCCACCAACATGAATCTCCACTTGGTGCATGATGCAGAAGTCCTTGTAGGATCCCGGGGCTGAGTTTGCAACGTTCTTCAGATTAATCTGTATTCGCCAGCCCATCCACAACATCCTCTTACCCTTTGCAGTCGTAGTTGTGATGAGAATTTATCACAATTTACTTGCTAAATCAAATACGTCTACCCTTTTTGTCAGGTGAATTCTTCTGAGCTGGTAGTGTTACAGCAGACCCTTCCCTTTCCTTTCAGTGAGTTTTGCATGCTGGAGTTCGATTTCACGATTGGTGCCTGACACAAGGTTTTCATTGCATTGACTGGGGGTGTTCCCCTCCTCCCAGTTCTGCGCAATAACAAAGCGTCGTTCCCTGCATCCTTGTTAGTATAATCTGCGATGAATACACGGCTGAAGGTCTCAGAAGTGGAGATCGAACACCTTTCAAAGTGTGCCTGCCCCGGGCCCTTTGTGAGGATAATTTCCCCATGCGGTCTGCCATTGACATCCGCGCGTAGGATGTCTCCTGTTTGCTGACATGGAACAGGCTCCCCTCGATCCCTCCCTTACCCTTCCCTACACCTGCCTTTTTACTAACTGTCCATTTACTCTCCCGAACACTTCCTTCGCTTGGTGCCCTGCCCTCAGGGCCAAAGCCATTAACTGCCAAGGCCCCTCTCTGCTAAAACAACTACCCCGTTGTGCAGCACTGTTTTTTTTTTAAGGGAAGCTCTCATGCACTTGCCCCTCACCCCACATCCCTGGCCTTTTGTGGCCCATTCAGTGACTTGCTTGACCCCTGCAGGACCTTATCGCCTTGTGGTCAGCATGTGTGTGCCCAGCAGACCGCGAGACGAAGTCACTGCTCTGTTGTCCTTTTGGGCAGTTGTTGGTGACATTTCACAGTCTCCTGACCTGAGCTGACACCATAAATATCGGTGTTTATGGGAAGGAGTGGGTGGGAGTTCACATCCACAGAGTGCACCAGTTGCTACTGCAGGCACGATCGATGCAGAGGGCTTTGTGTTTGGCTTGGAGGAAGGAAGGCAGGGTCTCCAGCTCGTCGACGATGGAAGTCTCTTCATTTTAGAGGGAGCTTTTATTATGTCAGTATTTAAATCTGCTACATTAAATAGCCGGTATTAAAAGGTTCAGCTTTCTGCAGGCAATAGGGTAGCCTTGCCATAGAGCTCAGATGCCTTCAAGCACCCTTCTAAGTCTGATTCTGCTCCAGAACCTGCTGCTGAAATGCAGGTAGCCAGAGGAGCCCAGGCAGGCACTGATCGGTGGGGAACTAGGACTGGAGTTCAGCTCCTGTGACCCCCAGTGTCTGGAAGCACAGTGGGTGTATTCCTGCCCTCCATCCTCCTCAGCTCTGGGCATTTGCTGATCGTCAAACCCAACCTTCCTGATGGCTCACGTTGCTACCAGCCCTCTTGCCCTCCAGCAAGTCTCTACAGGAGACTTGAAGGAGCTTAGAAACCTGAACAGGCTGGAGAGTTCACCAGAAGTTGTTCCTCTGCATCTCTTGAGTGGCCCCTCCTTTATTAAACCAAGCACGGTCTGCTTTCCTTCGTTGCAAAGGCCCGTTGCAGCCTGTCCCAGCCCTGTGCATCACGCTGTCATTTGCTGTAGGGAGATCATGCTGCTGACAGCCAGAACATCAGCCGCCGCTGCCTTGTGCACAGACTGTCGAGCAAGCGTGTTTGCTTGGAAGGAGCTCACCTGGATGCTGCAGAGCTGCTGTTTTCTCTCCCCTAGTGCTCTCACCAGTCATCAGTTGTCTGCAGGAGACATTGCAGGTGGTTTGCTGATGCCTCGTCTGTTGCTCAACAGTGTTTCATTGCTGGCATGTGTTCCTCTGACCGTATCCAGCTGCTGTCTCATGCTTTGCACTCACTGAAGAATGGTATCTTTGCCCCTGACTAAAGCATCTAGGTCCAAAGATGCTCTGTAATAGTCACGAGGGACAAAGAGGGAGCTGAGGGGACAGTTGTATTTCCCCATCAGGGTGCTGGGGCATTGTAGAATCCCAGAGCCATGAAACTGTTGAGATTGGCAGGGACCTCTGGAGACCATCTAGTCCAACCCTTGCTCAAAGCAGGGTCACCTGGAGCAGGTTGCCCTGGGTGAGGCTTAGCAAGGCTGAGCAGGAGTGGAAGGGGGGGACAGCCTGGGGAAAACCCGAGGGCTTCAAACCGAGGGACAGCACTGCTGCTGAGAGATTTTCCCTGCAGGGAGATACCCCTTCTCCCAGCATGGGACACTTTACATTTCACAGCCTTGTGCTGGGAAGAGTTGTGATAGCTGTGGTACCCTTGTAATAAATTAAAGTTACGCTAAACAAGGTACAGAAGACAATGCTGCAGAGAACTGTCTTGTTCTTGGGCTAGAGCTTATGAAATGCAAAATCAGAATATTGTGACTTCTTCCCCCCATACACACCTGAGAAACTTGGGCACAGAAAGAAGTGTAGAAGCAGGGTTTTCCTGGTGCTTAACAGCACAGCTGTCATGTTTCTTGGATATTGAATTGCTTTTCCAAGTGCTTTTCCAAGGTGCGTTTTGTGTGCCTGTCCACATAGCGAGGGGTTGGCTGAACTGGCAGCTGCTGTTGTGTAGAAATGCACTACTTTGCTGATGCACATATTTGGGTGGTGTCTTACATTTCATATCTTTGCTTAAAAGCTTAGCAGTTCCCTCCTTCAGAGACTGACCCCTTGCCCATTGTCAGGACCTCGCCTCTCTCCATCCCCGTGGCAGGGACAGCCACATCTCCTCCTGCCAAACCTGAGCAGCCTCATTATGTGTCTCATTCTCCCCAGCCCTCTCCTAATCACTGACCACCTTGCTTTCTACTTCCCATCTTCAGAAATCCCCTTTGCTTCCAGCTCCTCCTAGAGCCAGCGTGCAGGCTGACCAGGCTGTTCCTGCATGGGAAATGCCTGCGCCGAAACACCCTTTGCCTCCTTCTCCCTGTGTGGGACCCTCAGCGTGACTCTGGCACTGCTCCCTCTTCTCATACCAGCACTTACAATCTCTTGGACTGGGATTGATGGTCTCGGAAGCGCAGAGAGGCTGAGTAGCTGAGGTCACGCAGCACGTAGCTGGGGAAGCTGGGAGCAGAGCCACATCTCACTGGAGCAGCCTCACCGCCCCTGCCGCCTTGAGAGAACCCAGGCCGAGCATGCATGCCTGGGTCTGGCACTCGAGTCTGTCTTGTAAAACGTGAGTGATCGAGTCAGCTCAGTGCACACATCTCTAATTAGAGGAGGGAGAGAGAGGGGGAAAGGGAGGAAGGAAAGAACATACATTTATGAAAACATTTTAGCTGAAACTGCGATAACCTAGACTTTGGAACTCGATTTGCCAGTAAATTTAGCACAGTACATTTGTTGGTAATGCACCACACTAACCCATTTGGTACAGTATAATTGCAGATATTGTGAATAGGATGACTGATGGGTAAATGAATTAGAGAGCCAACATTACAAGGGATGCTCTTTTGACATCAGAAAGTGAAAGTGCTTGTGGTATTCTCAGGAAAAATGAGGTTGTAATTATAGCTGGCTTCTTGTGTTTGAATTCTGCATAATATGGCTTGGAGTGTTTTCAGTTGCATCCCAGATGGAAAAGGCTCCGTTCTTACAGAGAGAGGGTGAAGGACATCACTAGACAGCTGTGATGATGAAGAGGAGATACCTTGGGCCTGATCACATCCTCAGAAGGTGACATCATTGTTTCGCTGCACTCGGTGAAGTCACTAGCGTAAGCAAGAGCAAAACTGGGCAAACTACATGAGAAGCTGAGGAAGTCAAGCTGCCATAGGTCTGCTAGGCTGAGGTCTTTTCTAATGGGTAGATCCCCAAAAATTTCCAGCCAAGGTTCAGATACAACTGTACAGTGAGTTTAAACCTACTGAATTATTTTGCTTTGCTTGGTTCTTCACTGAGCCCTGGAGATTGATCAGGTTGAAAAGTGCCGCCCCAGGGCCCAAGACAGTAGATGGTATGCTCAAAAAGTTCCCACATGAGCTGGTTCCCTCCAAAAATCATTTCATTTATTCTAAAGCTACCTTGGCAGCTTTTCCTGTCCCACCCTCGATCTCTGCTAGCTCTGCCTCTGTGCCTTGACATCAGCCAGGGCTTTGGAAGGAACAGTGGTGCAGGTATGGCAGTGCCAGCTGACAGAACAGAGCAAGATAGGAACCAGGAGTCCCTTTGGTCTGTGGCACCCGTTGTAAATGCACGGCATGTCTGCAGGGGGCTGGGAGAATGTGTGTGCTTGTCTTGAAAGCCAGTGTTGTTGCAACTCAGTTTGGGGAAGTGAAAACCGCAGGCTGCTCTGTCTTCACTGGGGTTTTTTGCCCCGCATTAGCTAGAGTTAGGAACTGTTTGTCTTGTGAAGAACCAGGCTGTAATTCAGTCCTTGTGAGCAAGACCAGGCCAGTGTGAAATAGTAACTCTGCCTTTGCTGTCCAGGATCCTGCAGGCATGCCTGTAAGTGGTAAGTGCTCATGCCAGGGGAGCGTCCCTGCTCCCGCAGAGCCATGTGCTCACAGATCCCTTACTGCCCAGGCCACGGTGTTGGAGGGAGCGCGGCTGAGTCCTCCCCTGAGCTCCTGCCAGCACCTCAGAGGACACTGAGCCTTTCCTCAGCCCGAGGCGGCAGCGGGGTGTCCGGGTCAGTGTTTCTGGGGAGTCACACGCTTGGTAGCTGCCCCTGAGTGCTCTGTCCTGGGGGTTTCCTCCAGGTCTGGCACCTGCTGTAATGCATCCATCCCAGGCCAGCTGTCGTGCAAGAGTGCCTGAAATCCTCTCTCCCTCTCCATGCTCATATTTACAAGGGAATGTGATAAATTCAGTATTGATTCCTTCTGTTGCACTGTAAATTTTGCAAAAGATGATTAAATAGTGCAATAGAGTCTGCAAGCGCCATGGCTCAATATGTTCTGGGCTGGCGTATCGACCCCCTCCATCCAACGGCAGCAAGTTCCACTCCCAGCCGCACCAGACCAGTAATTAAAATCCTGTGAGACTGGGATTTAGAAACCAATCATATCACAGCATCGAAGTGTCTAACATCCCACCGTGGTGAGAGCAATAAGCGTGTAAGTGCAAGCACATTTATGTCCATGTCGGAGTGCTTAAGAATAGTCTCCCCATAGGGCAGGGGAGCAAATAGATCCCTCTCTAAGTGTTTCTGGGTACAAAACTCTGCAGTGACATAATGTTTGTCATTAAGTTAATAGCTCTGCACACATGTGTAGAGGTAGAGAGAGAGAATGATTCTTTAGTTTCCCCTCTCATACTGTTACCTTACAAACAAGAATAAGGTTGATTGTTTTCACACCCAGGTATCAAGTAGGCATAAAACAACTTACACTCACATTACAATAAAGCAAGACTGAAAGGAGCAGGTAGGTCAACTTGTTTTAAAAGGCATGACAAAGAATAAAGGTTTTTCTGAGCCAAAAATACAAAGTCCAAATTGCCCAAGCCTTTCCATGCTCTGGTCCTTCCTGTGCATTGCTGGAGAAGATTGTGTTTGAAGGCAGTTTGAATTTAACCACTTAGTTGAAAGCAGTTTGAGGTAAGACTTAGCTAATACTTGTAACATCTTGAGGGAAGCCTTTTTTCCTCAGATATGTCAAGTCTTGTGCACGGAGTGCAAGAACTTGCAAACCTGGCTCCCCTACTTCATCCTCATCATGAGGTCTGCATCTGAGCGGTACACGCAGTGCTATGTGTCAGGCACAGGGGACCAGCAGCAACTGCAGTGATCCCCTTACCAGCTGCCATGGGCAATAGAGCTGCAGGAGGGAGGCTGCTGTGAGCACTGGTGCTGTGCCGTGCCGTGCCGTGCCATGCCGTGCTGTGCCGTGTGGTGCCAGGGGTGCACCAGCAGCTCGAAGCACTGCTGGAGGGCACAATTCTCTGCTGGAGCTCTCAGAAGGCAGATCCAAAACAACGTATTTGTATTTAACACACACATTAATTTATTTTTTTCTCTGTCTTCTTCTGTTGCAACCTTCCCATTTGCCATGCATGTGAACTGTTCTGTGCATTCAAAGAGAAATACAGTCCTCCACTGTTATTTTTCTGGAGGGCAGGTTCTGGTTGGGATTATACCTGTGCACTGGGCATCCCTCTACAGAGCTCTTTATTTTCCAGAGTTCTCTTGGGGTCACTGAAAGCAAATTTGGTCGTTTTATTATATTTTGTAATTTTATACTGGGATGAAATATCTATGTGCAAGATTCCACCTATAAAGAAGGACAACAGCCCTTGTCCCAGCGCTGAACAGCATAAAAGAGATCAAGTAAATGTGAAGGGCTTGTTCTGAGTTTGAAAGAGTGTTCTGTAGTTCATACCCTGAAGTGTATAATGCTGCGTTACGTGGTGCTGAGGACACCAAAAGGCCTCCAGGACGCAATGTGCCTGAATAAACAAGCGTTGGCCTGAGTTTCAGGAGATCTGGGGTACTTCTCAGCCCTGCCAGCAGCTCGCTGTTCTAGATATTCCTCTCTTTATTCCATCCTTTATCGTGTCCATCTGCACAGCAAGCTCCTCCAGGCAGGTCACATACTGCTGGTGCCTAACGATGCAGCGCTGCAGGACTTAGCATGGCCGGGAGGACGCTGCACCCGACCACGTCCCCGCACCCCTGAGAGTAGCCGGGAACAGCACGTAGGAGGAAAACTCGGAGTAGGACAAATGTCCAGCGATTTCTTCTTTCTAAACTAATTCCCGCTTTGATTCAGCAGCAAGTTAATGTTTTCATAGAACTGTTGACGGCAACTCCAATGCCTCGTGCCCGATTTCCCAGTGAAAGGTGGCTCAGCGCCTGTCACTGCTTGTAACTCAGATCGATTTTTCCACACGTGCATTGGTTTACATTTATTATCTAAGTTGAGTTTCACTTTCCAGGTCATCGCTGTCACTCAAATGGCTCTGAAAAAATTAGTATTGGTAGTCACCTTTGTCATGTCACTCACTCCAGTCACTCGCAGATGGTCTGACCACACAGGCATTAGCAGAAATCCTTTGAATGCCCTTGGACAACTTTTTCTTCTGTGGACACTGACCTTTAAATCCTTTGTTTTCAGTGTTGTAAGTCATTATTTATCCATGAGGAGCCTTTTTCCTGTAACAGCTTGCTTCTTAGGTGGGGAACTCTGAGGTTCTCGGGCATCAGAGATGCATCTGCATGGAGTAGATCCTAGTTTCCAACTGACCAGTGATGGCACGGCCCCCAGCTCAGGAATGCAGGGCTTTTGGCCAAAAAAGTTGTGCTGACTTTTCCTCTTACATGTTTTTTCCACGTCTGCTACTGCGTTTCCTTGTGTAAGTGGTTTTTACAGATTGGTGTCACATTTGCTGCCTTCCACTGTCACCCTGTAGTGGATGTGACAAGCCATGAGTTGTTAGCACTGGTGGATAATTTGGTGTTTGAGCTCCTTCTGACCTCCTCAGTGAAAAGTCTCCAGGCCTGGCAATTTGTTAACGCTCAGTAATGTTTTAAAACTGTTTCTGCTGACACTTCAACTTGAGGCAGTTCCTGCAGTGTGTCCCTGTAAGAGGTTTGGCGTGAGAGACGTTCCGTGGTAACTGCGGATGCAGAGTGCAGTTAGCCGTTGCTCGCATCATTGCGAACCGTCCTGCTTCACCTTGGTCACCTATGGAAACTCACCTCCTCAGGCTGACTTCCAGCTTCTGTTACAGCTAAAAGACATTCTAGTTTTCATTCCTGAAGCAAGGGCTTCTTTCAAATATTTTTTGACCCGTGTTTTTTCCATTTTAACTTGCCAGAGCAAATGCTCCATTCTGTTTTCCTCATCTGGACACAGCTTCCACGCTTTGAAGATCCTAACCTCTCTAATTATAAAGAGTTTTTAATAAATAGCATGTGTTTCTTTAGTCTTTAACATCCACGTTTCTGAAAGTTACCTACTGGTGGGCTGCAGCTTTATTTCTAGCAAGATTCGTGTGGTTCTCTTTCAGAACAAAGCTCCTTGGCAATGGATTCTTCGTTGGGTTTTGCTTGTAATGACATTAAGCACGAGCACATGTCCTGCTGCAGCGTGGTGCTTAGGAGCTGAGGTTTTGGAGAAAGTCTTTTACTCTGTCCAAGCCTGAATTAAGGCTTGCTTCTTGTCTTGTGAGCTTTCTGACTAGTTGCTTCAGGAAGCACCTCTTAGTCTCTGGTTCTTACCAATTGATCAATTTATTAGTATCATGCTTTTTACCCTTGCAGGCCCTGCACTTTTCTTTAGTGTGTTATGATGTCCTTCCGTCTCTCAGAGGTGTGAGCCTAGTACTGTATTTTCCCTACTCAGTCAGGACATTTTATTCTGCACAAATTCTGTGTTACTGGCTCATGCAATCAACTTACTTATCTTCTTTTTTGTTTCCAGTCTTTACTACCTAACATCAGTGCTCCACCAGTGGGACTTGTTCCTTCACTGCAATACAGTTTACACGCTGGCATTAAGGTGTCCTGCTATTACCTTCCTGCCTGCTATTATCAGTCTCCTGATGCCTCCATTCCAGCTTGCGCATCCTAGTTTCGGACTTTGCTGCTGCTGTCTGTCAGAAGCACACACAGATTTGTTCTCAGCGTGGTTCCTGAGATTTGTGAGCACTGGTTGAGCTGCACCTCTGCAAGGACCTCTCCTTGCTGTTTCTTACCTGCCCTTGTCAGCATCTGACCTTCATCTCAGGAGCTCTGGATATTTCTGGTTTAGAGGATCTCTCCTTTCCATGTAGGCTCTCTCTACTCCAGAAACGTCTAGTTCTTAATTAACTCTGAACCCTTCCTTCCTACATCACTTTTTCAACTGTGTATCGAGGCACCATCTCTCTGTTTGGTCGTGTATGTGTTAAAATATATTAAAAACCATGCACAGTCATAGTAGTGACTGAGTCAATACAGTGAGAACAAATCCTCAAGAGATGGGTGAGTTGCCAGCTTGGTCAGTTAGGACAAAATGTATTTTTAATGCTGTCAGATGCAAAGTTCTGCGCACTGCGGGAGGAGTAGGGTGGTATCGACCTTTGGAAAGTGGAGGCTCTGGAAAGGATGCAGAGTCACAGCCGGGTGAGCAGGAGCAGGAGGAACCACTGAGAGCTGAGCCACACCAAAATGAGCCGGTCCTAGGCTGTATTAACAGGGGAGCAGTCAGAGAGCAAGAGGGATTTTAGGAAGGAGAGGCAGGACAAGAACTAATGCATGATGCTGGACAGAGTCATACTGGAAAGGCTTCCAATGCTTTAAGAGTGAGGGTGGACCAAGGGAGTGCAGATCCTGTCCCCCAAGAGCTCCGGGTGGGCTTCTGCCATCCCAGAGCCGTGCATTAGCCAGTGTTCGATGTGAAGGCACTGAACCTCGTTCAGATAATGCAATGTTCTGCGCTGCCCAATGTATCTGCTGGGATATCGCACTCGTGGTGCCTGCTGGCCTTGGGCACCGGGAAACCAGGAGGAGTTCATTCAAGGGGGGGAACGGCATTTCACAGCTGTCTTCATCTGCATGTGTGGTTCTCCTGATGGAGTGTTTATGGGTTGAGCTGTCAGGCTAAAAGAAAGTTGTTTCATGTGGGTTCTCTATTAAAGTGATGTTTCATTCGGTGACAGAAGGAAAGGATTCGAGGAACTGTGTTGAAGTAAATATTGAAAATCCTGCCAAACGGTGTGATATCACCACATTCAGGCACAGCAGCGCAGTTGGGAATCATTTTCCGAACCTTTTTTTGCACCTTGTGGTTAGTGTTTGTGGTATCATTGCATTGTACAGAACTAACATTTTTAATGATGATATTATGAATCACTAATGAGTGATTCTCATCGTTCGGTGCGACGTACTTTCAGTTACCTTCTCAGCTATATTTGTAGTCCCCTCAAAGAGGGACTACACGTGTGCACACGTGGACTGGTATATAGATGGCTGTGGGTATGGGAGAAGTCAGAGGCTTGGGAGCTTGCAACTGCTCACTGTGGTGGGGGCTGACCCAGAGCCTCAGCCTCAAGCCCACATTGCCAGTCAAGGTGGTATGGCCAAGTGTGGCCCAGAAGAATTATTAGACCTTTGAGCTGTATGTCACCCTTAAGTCTGCTGAGCATTTACTCCTATGGAGACTAACGTTTTCACTGGAGGGACCAAAGGCAGAATTAGCCTCAGCGTGTCAATGCATTGAGATGGTTTGATCTCATATACTGTCACAGGCAGGGTAATTAGCAATGCCACCAAGGAAGAGGGATGGGTCTGGATGCTAAATCATCTGGACTATTGTCCTCAAGTGTGCCCGCAGCTTCTACTTCCACCCAGTACCTCTGAAAATTTTGCTCTGGGTCTCTCCTTGATGAGATTTGAGGATATTCCCAGGGGAGCATATGTTCACACTGAAATTCAAGTGCTTGGGAAGATTCATTTGAGGTAGTAGCAGTGGCAGGTCCTTGGCAAGAGCTAAAGGTTAAAGCCCAGAGAGTGGAGCAGTGCCCTGTAATGCGTCTCTTGTATTTAGTGAAACATCAGGCAAGAAAAGGGTGGTAGGATCATAGGCTGGGGTGGCTACTTTCATACTAATGTTGTATGTTAAAAGCTGCTTGTGAAATACGTGTCTTATTGATTTAAAAACAGGTTTACGTTACTGGAAAAAGGGGTGATCATGCTAATTCAATCACTGAAGACTCAGGAGGAGAGAAGTCTTTTTATATTACTTTAACTAGCCATGTGGAGCAATAATAATGTCATTCCTTGTCAAAGCTGATGGCTGATGACATTGTGAAATCCCCAGCAGGTAGTATGGGCTGCTTCCTCCTGGTGAATCCCAGACTATGTTGGTGTTTGAACAGGGCCACAGAGAGGTGTAACTGCAGCGGCAAATTGTGTTCAGTGCACCAGAGTTGTGCAATTCATCCCAGTGCTTGTCTGCAGCTCAGAGCCTCCCTGGTTCAGGATGACAGCCGCTCTCTGTGCCCATCTCCAGCACCCTCAGCAGCATACCCACTGTGGGCGGGGGATTTCCAGGCTCTTCTTTCTGGGATTTAGTCTGCTTTGCCAGAAAAATTAGATTTGTTTTTCCCCCCTGCGGGGGAACATGTGGATTGTGTCCTGCAGATTCTGCTGCAGGGAGAGGTGCTGCTGCCTGAATCCCCTCCAGTGTGCTGGAGCACAGGATGGGCAAGCGAGGCTGTGATGGGTCCAAGGCAATGGCTTTGGCAGAAGGTGTGTGTTCACTGAGCCTGCTACAAGAGCTTGGGGTGCTTCTCGGTGCAAGGCAGGGTGACGAAGCCTACATGGTGCCGTGAAGAGCAGGAATAAGTGCCCTGGAGGTCCATGATCTGAGTACTGTCCAACCCGTCCAACCCTCTTGCTGTACTAAGGATGGGAGAGGTTCAGAGCTGGGGCTGAGCCTGGATTTGTGTGGTGGCCACAGAGCAGCTTTGGTCCCTCAAGGGCTCAGTCCACGCTGATGTGTCAGTGTAGGTAGGCTCTGCAGCCCTGCCAGAGCCACGGGCAAGGGCTGGGCTGGGTGCTCTCCTCACCGGGAAGGGTCTGATTAGGACCTGAATGAGTGGAGGGACCTCGAGGAACCCTTGCTGAAATGACTTTGTGATGACTAGACAACTGCTGTAGAGAGATGTTTGCAAGATCAGTCCCTGGCTGACGACCTTAATTATGAAGTTGGCAGCTCTGCTTCTGGGGGACTGAAGATGGCTTTATACCGGAGAGAGTGGCTTCCAATGGCTTTCTGGACTGAAGCTGTGCAGTCTTCGGCACCAGAGACTCGCCCAAGCGCTTGGTTGCCACCTTCACCATATTGTGTCTTCAGGACACAAACGAAGGAAGGCAACAAGATATTGAACATTTTGGCGTCTTGTCTACCATACGGGTCACCACTGCTGTCTGGCTTTTTTGCAGACAGGACCTTCAAAATGGCACCAGGACGTAGACCGTCTCGTGCTAGTTCATAGCAGCTGCGTCTTCTGTCCCCAAAGCAGCTCCTGTTGAGTGGTCTGCAGAAGAGAGGCTCAGGTCCCAAACGCTGAGGTTGGAGGTTACCTCTGAGGATGCCTGAGAGCAGCAGTCCATGCAGGAGCTTTCACAGCATCTGGTTGCGCTATGAAATGAGGTCTTCACACTTGCTCCTTTCCTTGTCTCAGTGCCCCAGGCTTTCCCAAGTTTCCCAGGCTTTCTGCGTCCAGTCTTTGGAGAAATGTAGCTCTCTGAGTGTCCATTTGGGTCACTGATAACACTTTGAGCCCCGTTCTGTCTGTCCAAGGTGTGAGGCTTACTCTTGCTTCAGCAGGCACCTCTTTGGCTATGTGCCCTGAGCCAGATGTCCACTCCTCTGCCCTGCCAGGACAGACTGTGGCAGAGGACGGAGAGCAAGGACCAAGCTGTGGCAGGGTCCCAGGGCTGCTAAGCTGCGGAGGACGCAGGGCTGCCCAGGGAGCATTGCTGGGATGCTTCTCCAAGCCCTCTGCGAGCCCTGCAAGCCCTTGGCATTGCCTGCGAGCCCCTGGCATCCTCCTCTCCCTCCTGCCATCATCTCCTCCTCTCTGCGGTCTCCCCCTCTCCCTGCCATCCTCATCTCCCTGATGGCAGCGGAGGACCCGGGTACCAGCACCTGCTGTGTCGTGAGCTCTATTGACAGTTATCCAGAATCTGAAGGAATTCAAGACAAATTGTTAAGAGGATGGAGTTAATAAAATTTGAAAAATTGAGGCCTGTCACTCTACTAAACTTTTTTCGATACCGCTGACAGAAACATATTTCCCCAATGAGTGACCTTATGCAGCTGCTCCAGCGACGCGACGCTGCGCGGATGCTGCGAGTGAACCAGCGTGCTATTTATCAAATATTATAAGCCGGGGCCTCCTAATATGAGCAGGGAGGTGTGGGAGGAGGCAACGGACTCACACAGCCCGAGGTGTTGCCCAGGTGTCGATCTCCAGCTGCAGACAGCTAGTGGGAGGTGACAAATTGCCTTCTATTAAGTCTCCAAAGGTTGTCGTCCCCTCCACCGCCGCTCCAGCCAGCTGCCGGGGTGGGAGAGGGCAGGGGAGGAGGTGGGGATGGGGAAGGGGGTCAGGCCGGGGCGCTGACAAACCGGTCGCCACTTTTACCTTCTATTAGCAAGCAAAGTGACACCGTTATTTATTGTGGCGTAATATTTTATTGCTGCCGGTACTCGAGGTTGGAATCGACCAGTTGCAGGAGTCGGGTTCTATCAATTATTGCAGCAATTAGTCAAGTCGTCAAGGCCATTAACAGGGGGATTAGGCCAATATTGGATAGCCATTATTGATAGATCCAGGGGAAGGGAAAAGCCAAACAAACCCTCAACCTCCATCTAAAATGAGAGCAGGCCTAGCCTCAAGGATGTCATCATTTGGAGAAGCCAGAAAACTTGCCCCCCTCCTCGCTGCACAAACCCGGCGTGGGTTTCGGCAGCGGGGGTGGGGGGCCGTGGGAGCACTGTCTCTTTAAAAGATATTGAGTGGCCGGCCTCAGCAGTATATAATCTCACCTGTCTCGATCATATTCTTTATTTGCAATGACAAGGCTTGCAATAGAAATTACTCTGTGTCGAATGTTTATGGCACACATTTTTCATTCTGTAAGCAAATATAGATCCCTGATGCCAATGCTTAGAAATAGCTAATCTCTCTGGCTCCTGCTCGCAGAGTCCTCTCACTTCTTTCATATATTATGATTGCTGCTCGCTTTTATTGAGCACTCCTGGTGCTCTGCGTTCTCCTGCGTTGTAGAAGAAGCTGCAGCCTGCTTTGCGTATGCCAAGGTACCTGGTTTTCTCCCATGTTTCCAGCGGGATGGAAGATGTTTGCCGAGCCCCTTGCAAAGTGGGGATGCTGTAGCAGTGCCCAGGCTCCTGCTTTTCGCAGTCATGCACAGGCACCGTCAGCCTGCCCTTCCCAGCAGCTTGTCACCACCGTCCCCGCCGTTTTACAGGCGAGTTAGCCAGACCTACTACAGGCTTTTCCCTCGCCAGGCTGCTTCTCAAGGCTCAATAAGCACTGTAGCTTTGAAACCGGTGGGATGGTCAGCTCAAGCACCAACCTGAGGGGTTTCAGGCCAATTTGAAGGCTCATTCTCATAACCCTTGGTGTCTGGTTGGTGACAGCAAGCTGTCATGGAGTCACAGAGTGCACCAACGCTAGTGCTGAGTCTCTCTGCCTTAAGACATAGCTCCTGAGATGCTGAGAGCCAGAGATTAATCCTGAGACTTTGCCTGCCTCTCTGGCTATTCCTCCGTACCCCTCTCGCCTGATCTCGGGCTTCCCTGTCCAAGATTCCCTCTGTATACTTCCCATCACTGCAACTGGGAGCAGTTTGCCTTTGCATGTTCTTCCGCAATCCAGCCTGTCTGGGACGGGGAGCTCTCTCCGTGTGAGCTTGTTTCCGTGAGGATGCCCATCTGACTCCCTCCAGTTCAGTCTTTGGGGTTTGTTGACTTTTTTTTTAAATTAAATTCTAAAGAAGAGTGTGATTTTCCCCCAGAAGCCACTCCTGTGGCTTAGGGTGGCAGCTGTTTAGCAGACTACAGCCATCTCCAGCTCCAGCTTGGAGTAACAGAGAGGAAGGGTAGCGTGTCCAATTGAAGTCGTAATGGTCCCATGTGGCTCCCACAGGATCGGGAGCGGGTGCTTTTGTGAAGCTGTATTTTCTTCCGGTGACCATGTGCTCTCATCCCCCACAGCAGCTCTTCCCTGCCAAGCCAATTGTTAGCAGTGACAATTCCTTTTCTTGTTCCCTGGACACCCATGCATGTAACCGCTGGTTGTACATTGTCCCTTTCTGATCCAGATAGCCTTTGGAGCAAAGGTTAGGAGGGGATGCTGACTAGGATGGGAGGCACAAGATGTGCTTCCTGCTTATTTGGCCCCAAGACTGAACTCTGATCCCCTGATCTTATCAATTTCTTCCTGCCATCAGGTGCCAACCCCCTGCAGAAGAACGAAATGGGACATACACCCCTGGATTATGCCCGTGAAGGGGAGGTCATGAACCTTCTGAAAGCATCGGAGACAAAGGTGAGCCTGAGATTCAGGTGACTTTGTGCTTCCTTTCCCACTGCAAGAACAGTTTTAAAGAAGACCTGGTGCAAGCAATGGAGGAGTGCCTCAGCACACCTACACCTCCATGCTTTTTCAGAATAGGTCTGTATAAGTTAATGACATGATGCATAAGGGAAAAAAAACCTCTTCTGAAGTCTTTTTAGCTGTGTCTGTGGCTATGTGTCCTCCTCTTCCATGTTAACATTTCTTCCTCAGCAGTGACCTGCACAGGACCAGTAATACTGTTCTGTAACCACTTGGCAAAAAACCAGTAAAATCAGGGGGTTGTTTTTACTGTATTTTCTGAAATTCCTGTTAAAAGAAGCAGGTCTGAGAACCCAGAGTCCAGTTGTGGGCCTGGTATCCATGCATTCACGAGCACCAGTCTAAGGCAAAAGACCCCCGTTTCTGCTGTCTGGTTGTGAAATGCTCATCTCACCCCTTCAGCCTCACTGTCTCCTTGAGTGGGCTGGAGCACACCATGTCCCGTTCACGAGTCACTGTTATAAGGTATTTTAAAGAGGCAAAAGAACCACATTTGCCATAGAGGTTCCAATAAAAACCCCAGGAGTAAGTAGATGGACAGAGTAGCAGGCTATTAGACAAGGAGGGATGTGCAGCTTGATGTCAAGGATTTAAAATTCCTGGAGATGAGGCCTTATTCGAGTAGAAGCAACTAATAATCAATTGGTAGGAAAGGCCATCACAGCAGCGATGAGCAGTGCCTCTTGAGCTTCATAGCTCCAAGAATCTCAGGTCAGCTGGGGTGTGAAAGTCTCCCCGCTGCCCGGTGAAGGGGGGTGCCAGTGCCACCGGACTGCAAAAGCAGAAACTGAGGCACAAGGAGACCAGATTTGCTCGTGGTTGCGGACTTGTCATCTGATGTTGTGCTCCTCAGAGGTTGGTCTACAGGTTTGGAATTTGAACTTGCGTGCTGGAAAACCAGAGGTTTGAACTTGCCCACAAGTGGAAGAGGAAGTGATTAAAACTGTGGCAATTACTGCATTTAGTAGATATTACTATGCGTTAGATGTGCCAGGCAGTCAAAACTGCTGTACTGCCTACGCTCACCTAGGAAAATCCTTGCTCGAGTTCAGAACCATGTTCCCTGAATGCTAAACCTCTGTCCTAAGCATGGAGACAGGGATCTTTCCTCTTGGGCTCTCCATGCTCCGTCACGGCAAAGGAAACCCTGACTGTGGCACCACTCTGGAGAGCTGACAGTTTCATGTGTTAGCCAGAAGCACCGCTTGGTCGCTTGGACAGCTCTCCAAGCAAGTTTTAAGGAAGAAAAGTTGAGAATAAAACACTTGAAATCTTTACGAGAAGGACGGGGGGGGTGGGAATTATCTGCCGGGTAAATGGTCTCTGGAGTCCAGCATTGGCAAGGAAATCTGCCCCTAACAGTTTGAAAAGCTGCATTGGTTTTTATGCTTAACTAATAGATGGAAGAGAGAAAGGAAATATATCTATAGACATGTTCCTGATGAAAATGATTGTACTTGTATATAAAACGTAAGGCAGTCAAGCCAGCTCATGATGAATATTCAGCTGGGGGGGATATGGAGCTCCAGGGGTTGCATCCACCCCAGTATCTGCATTCCACTGAGAGTCTTTGAGAATTTATTGCTCATTTTAATCACTGCTAGAGAATGAATTGGCAGAACTATTACTGGATGGGCACATCCCATAGATTTTATTTGCATATCCTAGTGACAGAATAACAAGGAGTTTTCATATGTATTTTTAATTTATTTTGATTTCCTTTATTCTTTAAAAAAAAAAAAAATAGCTCTGTGTGTGCTTTCCCTATGCTAGACCACACTTGCCTAGTTCTTGAGCTAGTTCACATTGCTAAACAGTCCAGTGAAATTTAAATAAGCTGTCATGTATCTAGGGCTGAAAGGAAGGGAGTAGCCCTCAAAACTAGCGTCTTCTGTATGTAACTGGAAGGGAAGCAGCCCCAGGACTGATCTCAGCTCTTCCAAGTCTCTCTTTGCCATTCAAGTCCTCTTTCCCCTGGTGTACTGGGCCCAGTCAGATCCATCCAGTGGTCTCTCCTGTGTCCCGTCAGTGGCTGCTAATGAATTTTTAAGGAATGTTTCAGCCAGGATGAGTACGCAGTTGCCCTTTGTCTGGGCTCCCGTCTGGCAAGCAGTGTTGTGAGGACCTCCTGAACTGGAGCTTGTGTCCCCTTCATCATATTGAACTGCCTTTGATGGACCTTTTAAAGAAAAGAAACATCCAGCTGTGGCTGAAGTGGAGCTCGCTTTTTCCATCCAGAACATTCTTGGGTTGTTGGTTTAAGCATATTTTATGAGAAAAACGTCTCTTTTGGTTGTTTGTAAAGTGTCTGTTCATTAAGCCACACACAACCCTATATGTAGTGTCAAGGGTAGAGCAGCCTTGCAGTGAAAGCTGATTTTATGCTTTCTGTAGAGCCACAAGAATTACTTCAAGATAGTGTTTGCCCTTCCCGCGGAAGAACCACTCTCCAGATCTCCAAAGGCTGTCATAGCTTAGTTCATGTCCCCGACATGTTCTGCAGCTGACCAGAAGTTTATCATCCTGCTTTACTTCAATTTGTTAAACTCTTTTCCCTGTAAGGTGAAAGACACTGTCCCCTCCACATCTGTAGGTTTTCTGGAAAGGTTTGGTTCTGCTGGTGCTGTGCTTTTGAACCTCTTCCCTCTGAATATTTTCCTGTAAATGCAGTCGTGCTTGGGAGAGATGCCATGCTGGGTAACAAATAACGAAAGCTGGTGAACACAATTGCCGTGCCCATCTTGGTGACAGGCAGCCAGCTGCTATTATCTCAAGGTGAGGTCTGCCAAAGCACAGACAGAGTGAATCTCTTATTAAAGATTACCATCTCTCGTGCTTTTGGCATTGCATCAGGAGAACCTCTTAGCCCAGGTGAGCGCAGGAGTTCGGTTGCCTTCAACGCAAGAGCAGAGTACCGCTCCTTGCATTTCTTTCAGAGCACGTAACACCGCTGTAATCCACTTAAGTGCCAGTGATGTGCCATACAAGTCTAATCAGGAGAACCGAAGATCAGTTGTCAGAGGGTGAGGACGCAGTCCCCACCGACACCGTTTCACGCTGCAAACCAGGAACAGACGTGGCTTTCTCCGGCTGCTGGTTTCCTCACCACCAGCGCTGAGGTCTGAAGTCAAATGCAGACGAGGTTAAAATGTCCAGCAGAAATGTCTCACAGGAGCGAGACCCAGGTCAGATGTGGTGCTCCAGCTGCCTCTGGTATCAAGATAGCAGGGAGAAGGTGGGAGAAGCTGGGTGCATACCTATGCAGGAGGGTGGAGGGGGGAATGGAAGAGAAAGGAGTGCAAGTTTCTGTCTTGTGTAAAACCCAAGATTAGTGGGGCTTTTTGTTGCAAGTTGTGTCTCAGACTGATCTAAAATATGTTTTTCTCGGTGGACTTTTCTCGTTCTGGTGACCCCTGCTCAGTGTGGGTTGTAGCGGCTACTCGGGATGCTCCGGGCCGGCAGCGTGACCTGACTGTGAGATGCCTGGTGACACTGCAGCTCCGCCGAGGAGATGGCACGTGGGAGGGCAGGTCGCTCCAGAACAGAGCCTGAGCAGAAAACCGTAGTGGGACAGCTTGGAAAAAGCACTGTAACTGGTGCAGTTTTTTTACCCATGAAAGGGACTTTCTTCCTAACCAGGGACTTGTATAATGTTGGTTTTCCGAGGAGGGAGGGAGAGGGCGTTGCAGAAGAGGGGCGTCCCCTCCTGCTCTTCATGCACATCTTCCCGCTTCTCCATAAACCCACACGAATCGTTCAGTGTCCTGACAACACAGATCACATTCTCTGTACCTTAAGAAAGGCAGAAGAGGAGGGAGGAAGAAAAGATTTGTCAAGATATATAGAAGGACACAGATATATGGCAAGAGCAGTGCTTTGAGCCTTGTGGCGTGCACAGAGCCTGGAGGAGATCACCACAGACACGCCGGTGTCTGTCCCGCAGTGCTGTTCCGCTGGCATCCGCAGGGAAGTTATTGCTCCATATGAGGCATCAGGGCTGATGGCATCTCTCCGTTACACACGAGACTGATAGCACCAGCCAAAATTGGATTGTTTGCTATTTATTTTTTTTTAACTTCTGTCAGAGCCACTACTGGCCCAGCAAACACTGGCAACCTGGCCGGGGGGGGGGGTTTATCTGCTCCGCTCTGGCAGCAGAATCCTGCTGCAGCTTCTGTGACCGCTTTCTGGTTTGCTTAGAGGTGTTTCCCCTTCAGGAAGGTGGGTTAAATGATGGGACCAGTTATGTGTGTTAAGTTATTCACACTGCAAACCCTGTGGGCTCTTTATGTTCTGTCCTTAGCTAAGTCTGGCTTTGTGGGACGGTTGTTTTGAGGTGGCCAACCTCTGCTTGTGAGGGGAAGGGTGCTCAGCAGGAAGTTTTGCAGCATTTTCTAAAGATGGGCAGGGGCTCTTTCCTCTAGAAGTTCATTGCACCATAAGCCCTGCTCCCACTCTGCCTGTATCCCGTCCCCAAGCATCTTGGAGATGTGCTTGTGTCGGACATCTCTGTAAACTGCTCTGTGTGCTATCTCAGCCTTAAGCTCCAGAAAATTATCTGGGTGGAAGCAATGCGTAAGTCACTGGCTCTCAAAGGCCCTGCTTCCTTGTGAGCTGGGTGGAAGAAGGCAGATGTCCCAAGTAAAGAGCTTTTTCCAGTGCCGTCCTGTGTGCTGCTGCCAGTTTGTCTGCAAAGCAATGCTGTCCGACTTCCCCAGCGTACACAACAGGACACAGTGATGCTCTTTCACCCCTGTGGGATGTTGTTGGAGTCTATGAACAGGAGATGTGTGGAGGGTGAGAAAACAAATACAGGTAGAATAGTCAAGGCTTTATTTTTCAAAATAAGCAAGCTCATAACAGGTTAAGAGTTCATTAGGAAATTTGAACAGCGTCAGTGTTCCCTCTGGGTCACCATTACAGAAGCAGTGCAGTGTCTGGTTTTCCCATCAGGTGCAAAGCCAGTTCCTGAGTGCTGCCCACAGTGTGGCAGCTCACCCACTTCTCTCCATTCCCATGCACCCCAGCCTCCATCCCCAGCAGATCCAGTAATTTCGTCTTGCTTGAGCTGGTGCTTCCAGACCAAGCTGCATCTGCCCTGGCTGCTTCCCAGTGCCAGGGAGCAGTGCTCCGTCTGCGTGGGTGTCAGAGATATACCCATGCAGGGCTTTGCAGTCCTGGGGGAGGGGGGAAACTCTGTGCACCTACCCGATGCTTATGTTGTTGCTCCGAATGGCCCCTGGTCCCAACGTTTTCTTGCCTCCCACAGTTCCAGGAGGAGCAGCGGAGGAGGGAGGTGGAGGAACGCCGGAGGTTTCCACTGGAGCAACGGCTAAAAGAGCACATCATCGGTCAGGAGAGCGCGATAGCGACGGTGGGAGCAGGTAGGACCCCTCGCACGCCACCCGCTCTGCCCTCCCACATCTTCTGCTCTGCAGGGAAAGCAAGCCATTCCCTCAAGCCCTCATCTGAGGCTGCCTCCGAGCAGGTCACCGAGGTTGGTGGGGGACTCACGGTGAGGTCCAGCAGGTATTTCTTGGCTGTGAGAGAGAACGCTTGCTCTTCATCACAAGAGGGGCTGTTTCAGGTTCAGCAGCAGAGAGGACCACCGGATGCTTTCTTCCCATGCACTGGAGTGAGGTGCCTACAAGCCCTTTCATTCGGGATGCTTTCTCCCCAGATTAAGCGTAGTGGCTCCAAGGTCAAAGCCGATCGCTGAGATGCCCACTGCACGCCTCTGAGCACGCAGGCAGTTCTCAGCTAAACACAGTGGCTGAACATGATGACACTTGAACATTGAGCTATCTTTTTACAAGATCGTTTGTCTTAAGAATATCACTCATTAATAATTCACGAGCAGTTTTTGTACAGCTTTTTGTACAGAAGTCCCTCACACACAGGCTGCTTTGGGGAATTTTTCTGTATCCCTTACAGATTTGGGGCTTCATTCCACATAAAATACAAGCACATACTTCAGCCGCACTTTCCTGGCCCTGTGTGCTACGTCAGATCAAAGGCCAGTGTCCTGCCACTGGTACCAGAGCACAGGGAGCTTTAGTAAGACAAATACAGAGTGGTATTTCCTCACTCCACTCTCCCCATGTCCATCGATTTGCAAGCCAGGAGTATCCTGAACCAGAAGTTAAAATTTTGTATGCAGCAGCCCTCAAGAGAGTTTTCTTCCATGAATTTGTCCAAGTTTCCCTTGGATCTCCTGTAAACATCCAGTCTCTGCAGTGTCTTTTGGCAGAGACTTGCATAGCTAGGGAAGAAATAGACCCTTTTATTCATTTTAAATCTGCCTCCTGATAGTTTTGCCTGGTGCCCTCTAGTTCTTGTGTCAAACGAAGCATTTGCTGCTGAGGAAACGGTTCAGCCAAAGCAGCTGCAGTTTATGGCACAAAGCTCTTCTTGCCTCATAACAGACTGATTTCAGTTGGAGTTCAGAGCCTGGCCCCTCTTTGGCCATGGGGGTTGCGATCCTGAGCTCTCAGAGTGCGTTTGGTTGTGGTTGGTCGTAACATACCCAGGCTTTGGGGAGGGTGGGATGGATGATAGCTGATGGGAGGGTTATTTAGCTCCTGATCCCTTTCCATCCCCACCTTTCTGGAGGTATTGCCAGTAAAAACCAAAGATAATGTTAAAGCAAAACCTTTTGCAGCAGCATGTCCCTGTGGCACTCCCTGCTGTATCCGTGAGCCCTTAGAGATACACGGGGACACCGTCTTCTCCTGCTATGTACGCTGCCGAGAGAGGAGTGCTGCACGAGGCACCTCCTTAAGAGACTCCACTTTAAAGCATGTTGCCTTTACAAGTCTGCTTCTGTTGTTTTCTGTCTGGGAAGCCATGTTAGGTGTCTGTGCTATAGATTTGGTAGAACACGTAGTGGCTTATGTCTGTGAATCCATTGCAAACAGTGCTAGTGTTTCCTTGTCTGGGTCTACTGAAAGCCCTTGCTCAAATGAGGGTGCTGGTGCGTTTTTCTGGAGGTGTTTCTCCTGCACTTCAAATTCTAAGTTTTCACTGCTTAAAAAAAAATGAAATAAACGCAGGGAATAAATGAGGAGTCTGGCCTCTTGTGGCTGTGATGGAACCGTACAAGTGTGCAGCGAGGCTTGGAGGAAAATGTAATGGTTTTCATCAGACCAGTGGCTGGACCTGGGGGAAAAGCCAGACCAGCTTTAGGTACACTGGTCCAAACAGAAACCATGAATTTCAGATGAGCACAGACAGTTGCTCCAAGCATAACTTCGTTAATCAATTAGGCACTTTGAGTCGAAAGGGTGCTGGGCATCTGTGGAGCAGAGGGGGATGATTTCTGACTGTATCGGTTAGCCTAATAAATGCTATTATCTCTTGCTGTAAACCTTGCTTTGCTTATACCACCACAGCTCCAGCAGCAGCACCCCTGCAAAGCGTGAGCCTGGGGCATCAGCCTGGCCCTGCAGAGAGCCTGGAGCTGCAGCTCCACCGGCTCCAAGCCACCCGCTACCCTCCCGAGGAGCACTACGCTTTGTCTCTCGCTGGAGGCACCAGCCAGACTCCATCCATTGCACATGATGGAGCACACAGCCCCGACCAGAGCACCTCCAGGGAAGAGAAAAGAGGGGTCCCAGTTGTTTGTGCGAGGTGGTTTTCCTTGGTGTCACAAGCTTGGGGCAGCCTCTCAAAACTCAGGAGCAGTTTTTTTCATGCTGGACACTAAAAGACTGTAAGGAAATCAAGGCTCCAGCAAGCTGGGCTGGGTTCAATTTGTTAGTCTCCAAAGCCCAAAAGCCTCTGCATCCTGTTAATAATTCCTTGAACCAGCCGTGCATCCTAGTTCAGTGCCTGAAAACGGGACAGCGAGGTAAGAGCGGGCTGAGGTCAGGGCAGAACTGCGAGCAACGTGCTGTCATAAATACAAAAACTATAGTGCTCTAGTTAACAAAGGCGAGTCCTGTGTGATCTGGAAGCCCTGGAAAGAGCCAGCTCTCCCCCTGCAAACACAACAGACACCCTCTGTGTTTGGAGAGTGGCTGTGCCTGGGGGCAGCAGTATGGGCTAATTGGGAAGCTTTGATTAATGGGTAGTGCCTGTTTCTGACACAGGTGGTGTTTCTGCACATTAAAGTGGCTGCCTTTATGGAGGTTTCTCTTATTGAATTATAGGGAATGTGCTTGATACCCCTGCAGCCTCGGGATATCAGACCAAAAGGTAGCAGGAGAGTCTCCGTCCCCTCCTCCCCCTCTTCCCTTCTGCCCGATTTTTGTTGTTTTCTTTCAGGAAGGGTGAATTTAGAGACATGAATTTTTCTTTCAAGTACTTCCCGTCTATTTTTGTTATTTATTTTATTCCCAGCTGGTTTTGCTGCCACTTTGTGGACTCCACGTGCCTCCTGTTTTGCACTCGCCAATGCAGTTGGCTAGACTTGCCGCACACCACGTCTCGAGATTTACGGAGCCTAGCTGATATGTTTAATTTATAACTGCTGCCTTAATTGAATAATCTGATTTAATCCGTCACTTGGTGCATGATCCAAACAGTCTCCAGAGGGTCTCCGCTGAGAATACAAAGGGAATGTGCACTCTGGTGTTTGCCACGCAGGTCCGGGGAGGTGGGTTTGCACGGGGGCTGCGACTGCCGGGATGCTTGCACAGAGCTTGCCGCAGTCGCAGCACCAACAGCTTAACATCTCTACCGCAGAGGGAGGAAACTCTTCTCTGCCATTTGCACGGGATATATCCGAGCCCTGCTGCTCTCTTTTCTGCTACGTGAAGCAGGACAGACAATGGCAGAACCATGAGAAGGTGGATGATGGTTAACCGATCGTAACAAGGCATCTCCGAGAGTGCAGGATTCCTCCCAGTGCCCTGAGTGGGGACGGCGATGGTGGGAGGCAGCTTGGCATGGCTGAATGGTGCTCTCCCCCCTGCGGGTGTAGATGTTTGTTTCATTTTAACAAAATCCAAATTAAATATTCCATCTCGTAACATGTCGGAAAGAAACAGGCAGGTCATTCCTGTGATTCCAGGAACTAATGGCAGCCTGGATGCTACAACTGTTTCATGCAAAGGAACAGCTAAAAGGCTTATGGTTGTGTTTCCAGGGCACTTTCATAATGATTATACTCTGAATCTGGTTAGGTCTTATTTGGCTTCTCACTTGGAAGATGCAGAGGCACCAGGGTGAAGCAGTGCATGCTTCTTGGGAATCAACAGAAAGAAAGCATCTCCTGTCTGAGGTTATAAACCAAAGGAGGGCATTTTTTGAAAATATGGGGGGGTTTTTTGTTTTTTTTGTTTTGTGATCTCATATCCTAAATATTATGCCAGAGAAAGAATATCTCATAAAGATACATAGTGTTTGCCAGGCAGTGGTCACTTAGGGGTGGGGGTTTCAAAAACACCACTTTCCAGTGCTGATTTCCTAAACCTTTTGGACTGAAGTAATGTTATGACTCTTCCTGAAGTTGAATAAGAAGGGAGGAAGGAAAAGTGTTGTTTATTTTTTAGTGTAGAGATTTTGAATAAAGGGTAGTGCAGAAATTCTACTTTTTAATTGTAAAATTACAAATTTTGAACATGCTGAGCAGTTACAATGTTGACATCAGTTGGCGTTTCAAAGCGGAAGGAAAATGGGTGAGCAGGAATATCATCCTGCTCTGGTCCGAGGGAAATTGGTTTTATTTTGGACAAGATAGGATCCTTTACAAGTTCTGTATTTCAGTGTGTGTAGCACTTGTTGTCGCCCGCAAGTCAGGTCAGACTTTGCAAGGAAACAGCTTTGATCTAGTTTGAGGTTTATCTTCCACAACCCAGAGCCACCAACAGTGGGGCTGGATGAGCAGTTCTTCGGGGATGCGGTAGACCCTGGACTGCAGACGCAGAGCCTGGACAGAGGAGAGCGATCCCGTGGTGGATATGGACCTGGAGACATCACCCCGTGGTACCCTGAGCCCAGGCGGTCTGAGAAGCACCGCTGAATGAATTGATTTGATAAATGGACATTTATTACACTCACAAATTGGCTGAAACCAATTTTGGTCACATCAACCCCTGATAACTGCTAGGGTATTGATTTGTGTAAAGTAATACAGTGAATTTATCAGTTCAATAGCAAGCTGAAGGGCCTCTCAGAGACACAGCGCTACAGTTACGCTGTTACAGATGTACAAAATAAAGTGAGAGCACTGCAGCGACGCTGGAAATGGCTCCAAAGAAGAAGGCCCAGGCGTCATCATCAGCCTCTTTGCTTGGACATTGGGTCTGAATGTCTTAATGAAATTTCAGCAAAGTAGTGTGACCTACCTCCTTTTATTTATTTATTTCTGCCATGCCTGAAGTTACAGGAGGACGGGGACAGCTTTCCGAGAGGCATAGAATGGATTTCTTGTGTGGCTATCAACGAAGAGCGGTCAACGTGGCTGGCAGCTGCTTTGTGGGTACAAACCCCAGGGAGAGGAGTGCTCCTGCGGGCTTTCCTAGCTGAGGTTTTCATCCTTCAAACCGGCACTGATGTCCTGCTCTGTCCTAGGATGGCATCTTTGTTCCTCCTGCTGAAGCTGAACCATGCAGTGGCCAACCTAGGAGACCCTCCTACAGCTGTGGCTGCAAGACCTGGGGGTGTGGTGGCCCCTCTCTGGTGACATCCAGAATTTTTCAGGTTTTCCAAACCTCAAGAGGACTGAGGCTAGGCTGTGTGCTAGAATATCTCATCAATTTAAAGCTGCTTGTAGAAAAGATTTTACACCTCATCACTCTGTTGATCTAGCTAATCCAGTAACTAATTATGATCTCACACTGAATCACAAGCACTAACTTTATGGTAGTTTTTTATGGGGTGCTTTATATCCCTGGAGTTGCTATGAGTGTGACGAGCATTTACCCATAAGGTCTGGTATCGTGCTGCAGAGGGGAGTGAAAAAAGACCGCACTTAACCTCGCTGCCTTCGGACCATTGAACGTGCTGACCCCTGCAAGTGGTCACTCCGTGCCCTGAAGCAAAAGTTTATTACCTTGATTATCTTAGCTGAGATAGCTGCAGAAATTGTCGGCAGTCATGTTATTCCCCATCAATTTTTATAAAATATATCCACCCCGGGTGTTTGACCTCACGTTTGCTGTGATAAAAGGGCAGGGAAGGAAGGAGCACGTGCAGCACTGGGAAGGGCACACGGTGGGATGCACTCAGAGGTGTGCAGGGGCTGGGACGGCTGCAGCACTCCTTGGGCTCACCCAGACCCTCCTCTGCACCTCCGTGTCAATGGCACAGCCGTTTCCTCCTCTTCCTCCTCCTGCGGTGGCTGTTTTGTGGGGGTGATGTGGCCCGTGAGCAGCTGGAGGGCAGGACTGGATGCCCACTGGGCTTTGGCCGTGATTTCCGAGGGAACAGAGCCGCATTGCCGGCTGCAGCACGAGCTGGTCCGTGGGGCTGAGCAGAGACACCCGGGCAGGGTGAGACTGAGCCGGACGCAGACCAGTCCTGCAGCCTGGCTCTACGCCCGAGCTAATTAAGCCTTGACAGGAGTCAGAAGTTATTAGTGTGGCTAAGGCACTGGGTAATGCATCTCGATTGCGTCCAGGCATAAACCAGCAAGTCCTCATGGCGCTGGGGCTCGAGTTCCCACTACCTTCACAATCCCTGTGCTTAGTCCCGTTTTCACTGGGTGGATGTGCCCTGGCCTTTAAGGTTAAATTGGGCTTTTTCAGCCGTTTGGGCTGACCCCCTGCCTAGCGCAGTGATGCAAACCTTCACCTTCAGACTGAGCTACCACCAGCTTTCAGGAAAACTCCCCGTCTTTCCCTGCAGACTCTGCAGGGATTGGGTATTCACTCACACTCCTCTTTGTAAGTCACTGCAATGGTTAATCACCCTCATTATTAAAAAACGTTCTGCCTTATTTCTAGTTTGAATTCATCTAGCTCCAGCCCCTGGAGCATGTTAATTTTGTCTGCTAGATGAGCGAGTTCTCTGCTTTCTTGTGGAGATACTTAATGACTGTGGTCAAGTCAATCCTCAAACCCCTCATTGTTAACCTCAGTAGACTGATTTTTTGTTGCAGTTTTCAGGCTCACTTGCGGCTTTGCACTTGTTTTCCTAATCCTCACCGGACCTATTGGCTTCCAGCCTACCTGGGTCTCCTCAAATACAGACACGGGCTCAGAGGAGCTCAGCTGCATGCAGGTCTTCTCAGCAACAGCAGCAACTCCAAGAGCTTTGCGGCAAATTCACGTGAAACTCCTCGGTACGATCCAGCTGCTGGAATATTTCTCTTGAGCTGCTGTATTTAACATCTTCCCACCATGCCTTCTGCTGGCAGAGGCCGCATTTCACTGTCTTTCTGTAGGCTATGATATTCAGCTGCTTTTTACATGCAAAATGGAAATATTTGTTAAATATGTTTACATGCAAATTTTTTTACATGCAAAATGGAATTACGTATTAAGTATTTCCCATGTCAGTTTAATCTCCCTGTTCCTGTAGGAAGACCTCTTTGCGTGCAACAGCTAGGATCCCTTTTCTTAGGGATCCTTTATTTTCCCATATCCCATCAAGCAGAGGGTTTTGTGGACTGACTTTTTGAGGTTGAATTTCAGAATTCCCCAATTTTAAAGGTTACCGTCATGCTCTCCTGCCAGCTCCGGGGAGAACACAGATCCACAGCTCCCCAGGGTGCTGGCTGGTGCCCTGTTCCAGGGACACAGGGACAGCTGCGAGCCCGGGGCTGAGGGACAAGGACAGAGGCTTGGTCCCAGGCAAGCAGAAAGAGAGGAGATGCGGTTTTGGGGATGGCAGTCACAAAGAGAGATGCGGTTTTATTCCTGTGTTTCCTGTGGACGCCACTGAAAGGCAGCAAATGCAGAGCTTTGCAGTGCCACTTGTGCAGCGGCGTTTAAAGAACTTTATTTTAAAAGCACAGTCAAGCTGCAGATCTCTGAGTGATTTCCCTCTGTTCTTCATTCTACCCCTGATGCTGCTATTTTCCCCTGCTACCTTAAAAATAGCGTAGGTTATCATTCTTGGGCATCTTGCCCATTTGATGCCCTACTTCTATCAAAAAAAAATGTGCCACATCTTTGGTCTCACTGACATCTGGCCGCTGCCATGCGCCATTCGAAAAGCACGCTTGCAGGTACCTTGTTCGGCACAGCCGTCCCATCATTTGTAACACCATACAGTTTGGGTTTATGTCACGTCTTACAAAATACCACAAAACACTTTATAATGTGCACCAATTCATATGGCAACCATAATTCTTTTTAAGAGCTGTAATACAGGCCGTGTTTAAATAATGCAGATAAATCAGGAAGACTGAGATGTGAGTCTGTCTCCCTCTGAACTAGGAGCTGGAAATTCAGTATATTGCAGTGCCTCTGTGATTAGCTCCCAGGGCACAAACCGTGATCTGGTGAGCTCTGTGCTCTGCTCTGGAGCCTTGCACCACGTCATTTTGCTAGAGCCAGCTGCCAAATTGTGTCCAAGCCGTGGTCTGGAGTGTTTCATGTCCCGTGGTCCCTTGCTCCAGCGTGGTCCAAGTCCATCCCTGGCGCTCAGTGGAAAGCAGCAGATGGTGATGCACCCAGAGGGCTGGCGGAGCAGAGCAAGCTCGGATGGTTTTGGTTTCCTAGGGCTCAGGTTTGGTTCAGGGGCAGAGTCATCAGTCCGGGCATGAGGATAACTGCACTGCCATCCCCCGTGAGCACTGTTCTGGTCTCAAGGGGAAGAGCCTGTTTAAGGCAAGCTGGGAGACAAATCCCAGTAATGCTTTCCTTACGCGTCCCCATGTCCCATTGGCATATATCCTTACGAACCTCCTGAATTAAGAGCTTGGTTCATCCCTTACAAGATCTGGGTGAGATGTGAAGCCCCTGCAGATCAAAATTCACAACAGAACCCACAAAATACCTCCTCCTCTCCCTGCCCCCTTTAGTCACTGCCTGAACTGAAGCCACCCTACCCGCCTGCACCGGTATTTCACATTGACTAGTGGTCACTTCAGAACGTTTCAGGGTGCAAATACCCTGAGAGTCTGTTCTCCGTAGGCTGTGCTCAGCATGGGCTTTGCTCAAAGGTTTGTGACACTTGCTTGGACTCCAGGGAAGGCTGGACAGGTACTTGGAAGTGACACTCCTGGAGGATACACATTGTGGCAGGGACAGGAGATCCCCAGAGCTGAAGATAGCTGGGGGTCAGCACAATATAGGGAGGAAAGTCCCACTGATGGGACTTAGTCATCCTTGAGCCTCCTCCTGTGGCTGCTGCTTCTCACGCTGCTACAGGGAGCATCCCTGCACTGAGCTGATGCCCGCAGCAGGTGAAGGAAACACCTAGTCCATCTCCTGGTGTCAGCCAACCACCAGATATCAAGACCAGTCCAACCAAGGAGTATCTAATACTAAAATGCTAAGAATTATTACTTAGCCAAAAGGCCAAGCAGCAATGGACACTTGGTCTGAACCAGGGCAGTCACTTTTGTGCTTCCCAGGCGGGATCCAGCCTGCAGGTGACTATGTTTGATGCTCTTGGCCTCAAAAGCTGTTCCTTATCTTCCAGATGCACCTAGTGCATTGCTGTTGCTGGTTTGGTGAACGTGCTCACAGAGTCTGAGGCTGTTCAGTGGGTCTGAGGGGCTGAATCACACCTTGGGTGGCTGTGGACACCTGTGGGGGGGTAGGAGGCATCACTGGCTCTGCAAGGCAGATCAGTGTCTGTCCTGAAGAAGGGGTGTGCTGTTAGGACTACGAGTTTAGGAGGTAATAGGCTGTTGTGGTTTCCAAACCCTTCTTGCCTTTATAATATTTTCCGTTGGTATCTTAACCAGGATGCTCTTGGATATTGCTGTCCAGTGAGGCACGGAGATAGACGGCTCTCCTTTCCCAGTCCTTCTAGACTTGCACCAGTTCAGAGCTTTTGTGACCTTCGGTCACCTCCCTCTCCATTCGCATGCGAGAAATAATGCATAAAACTCTTCAAACCTGCTTTTTTGCAGAAACGTCGTACTTGCGAGCTGGCAACGCGGCATGCCTCTCGCATCGTCCCCTCGCCAGCCCCCGTTTCTCCATCCATCCATCCCTGTCCCCCCTCCCTGCCGTCTCCCTGGCAACGCTGAGTGCACATCCTGGAAAACTTTATCCGAAATCTGCTCTGGGCAGCTTTCCAAATCCATGCTAACCTGATTAGGTGTCTCTGGGGCCTTGGCTGGCTAATCAAATTAGATAGCACTAATGGTAGTGAGGACTTTGAGTGGGTAGAGAGCAGTAAAACATAGTGTATACTTAGTGATAATTATACTTGCTTTTGTGTCATTGATTTATATGCCCCCCCCCCCTTTTTTTTTTGTTTTCGTTGTCTTTAAATGCAGCTATTCGGAGGAAAGAAAATGGCTGGTATGATGAGGAGCACCCACTGGTCTTTCTTTTCTTGGGATCATCTGGAATAGGTAACGTCTGGGTTGCAGTGAGAGGGACGGAGAGCCCCATGGAGAGGCTGGGCTGGAAGAGGGGGCTGCAGCAGGGCTGCTCCTCAGGCTCAGCACAGGCCCGCAGCACTTTTCGCAGGCTCTGCATAAAATACCAGTTAAAGGTGCTGTCGTCCTTCCAACTGGTCACCCAGTCCATCGTCCCGCAGGGCAACCACCACCAGACTCCAGCACACACGGCCACGTCCCATGCTGGGGCACGAGCAGCCTCATGCTGAATGATCCCGGGGAACCGTCTGCCCTCCAAGTCTCAAGAAGGGGCAGTTTTCACAATAAAAGTGTTACTTTACCAGCCCTGTGCTTTCCAGCAGGAATGCCTACATGGGTGGATTAACAGTAGAGATTTGCTGCTTGCAAACCGAATCTCTGCTCATCTTGCTCCTGTGGGCAAGGATTGCTTTGTAATGATGGGATTTTATTGACACCGATAATATTTGTCCTTAAGCACAGTAAAATGCAACATGACAGCTGATCAGTTCATGAAATGGACAAAATGACTTTTAGTGGGGGGGGGGGAAGCAGCTTTAAAGTAACCGAACTGTGACATTTGAAACAACCTCGGTGCTTCTCCTGCATCCACTGACTCCCGTGGTCCTTGGGAAGATGCTGGTGCTGGAGGGGTTAAGGCAACGGGACACACACAGCGATTGCTGCCTGACCAGGCTCCTGCCTCAGAGCAGTGGCAGGCCAAGTATTAACTCTAAATGAGTAGCTATAAAGCTGTATAAAAACAGTAAGAAATGTTTTTGAGACTTCATTGCCCTGCTTATAGCAGGTCTGAAGGCTCGGTAATGTAAATTGTCAGCTCTTCAACTCCCATGTATTTCCGTGGGGTTTTTTTTTCCTTCTTTTACTGCCATAAAAATGAATATTGAAATAAGAAAGCAAAACAGCTGAGAATTTTATTGTCTCAAATGGATATTTTAAATAGGGCTTGATGTAACAGCAGCCTGAAAGCCTAAATATGTGCAAACTCATATCTAATGTGTCTTCACATTTCAGTAGATTCCCACAGCAGTTAAGCACTTTGAAGATCTGTTCGTATATATGTATATACAATATGCATAAATACACATGCATACCTGTATGCTTACACATTGGAATCTACAATATAGCAACATACGAAGCCCACAAAGCTTGAACTGAAGTAAGATGCTAAATTTTGGCAGAGATTTTACCTGCCAGAGCAGGCTTCCAAGCACAGTGATGAATTCCTATTTTTGCAGCCCTTTTGTGGTGATCTAATTAAGTGATCCTGCAGATCTGACCCACCCAATCTATCGTCACCAAAATACAGCTGTGTCAGGGTGGGGCTGGGGCAGATGTGTAATACTCCAATAAGACTGGACTTTTTTTTTGGCTAGTTTGGTTTTTAAGACACAGGTTTTTTATTTGGAATAGCTGTTTTTGGCATGTCTATGTACCTGCTCTCTGCCCTAACATGTCAGAGTGTTTATTTTTCAGTGTGCAGTTAAATCTAAAATGGATATATGTGCAGTGCAGATAGCACACAGGCTTCAGACGGTACACGAGGTACTGGTGTTAACGTATAGAGCATCCCCCGTGGCTGTGAAAGGCTGCACCTCACCTTTGTTCATAATCCCAGGAGCTGAAATCAGCCAAATCCTCCACCTGACAAACCCAATAAACCCAGCAATTATGTGCCAGTGGGTGGCAGCAGGGAAGAGGGGTTTGCTGGCAGAGCCGGGGATATTTCCTACATGGAGTAGTGCCTGCCTGTTTAATGAAGTTTTTCCGTGAATGGATGGGTTGGGAGGACAGGATCCGGTCTTTTGTGAGCTGGTGTGTGTGTTCATCTGTGTCAGTGTGGATTTGCTCCTTTACTGATTGTTCCTAATGCTAGAATTTCATGACAGTCACCTTATATAAATCAAAGAGAGAAAGAATATCCCATTTCCCTGAAATTCTTTATCTGGAGAGTAAGACATTGCTTGTGAAGCTGAGAATATTGAGAGTAAGTGTAGCAAAAACCTGATCTAACGACACCTTTTTGTGGAAAAAAAATAAAGATCTCTCTGCCCATCATGTAAGAATCAACTGTTAAAAATGAAGCAGCTGGCACTGGGATACCACTCTCCTTATCAACCCCTTAACTGCTGCCCGGCTGTGCCCTGCCCGGGGCCCTCATCAGGGTGTTATCCCGAGGATCCAACGGTGATAACCTCTTCCCATGAGTGCATTTTGCAGAAAAAAACATGTGTATTGGTTACAGGAGGTGCTAGCCCTGGCGTTAGCACAGCTGACAGACAGACAGACGGTGGACAAACCTGGTTTAACACGAGTCTTTTCTTCCCGTCTTTGGAACAGGTAAAACCGAGCTGGCCAAGCAGACAGCCAAGTACATCCATAAGGATGTCAAAAAGGTAACGCCTCCTCCCTTTGCTTTTTGCCATCTGGGTGCTTTTAGTAATGGGGTGGGTTTGGTTTCTTGGTGGCAGGGTCCTTGTCTGGCTTTGCTGGCCTTGGAGTCCAGCTCACCAGTCAGCCCAGCTGCATTGCGGCACGCTTAATTCATCTGTAGAAGAGAAATGTGAGGTCTGTCTGTGCGCACTGAGAAAGGGCTTCGGCTGCATTAAAATGAACCTGTGAAGGTTCCCGTCTACGTTACCAGTATATTTGAATTGTAAAAATCTAAATGGATTTAACAATATCTTGTGTTCCCCATTTGAGGTTGCTGTCATTTTGATATCCTGTGTTGTGAATGTATTTTTTTGCCTCTGTTACTAATAACACTGTAAATTGTTAGGATAAAATACTGAAAATCCGTTTTACATGTCCCTAGCTGCACCACTTGTCGCATCGTACCAGTACGGACGGTAGAGGTGGTGGCATTGATTTTGCACTCGCGTTCTTAGTGCTGAAATGTTTCAAGCAGCAGAAGCTGTTTGTGTGGTTTAGTTTGTTATTCACTTGGCAGTTTTTAGTGAAGATGGGTTAGAATTATTTCGTGGTGGTGGTGGCTTAGTAGGAGGATAGTGCAGGGATGTCTGAGATTTAAAGCACCAAGAATTTAAAGCCCAGCTCCCCTATTCACATTTAAGCCTCTGCCTACCTTTGGGACGTGCCCAGCTCTCCTCCACGGAGGACCGGGGAAGGTGCGGAGGTTGGAGCCGGGGAAAGGGAGGAAACACAATCAGAGCTGCCCCCTGCACCGACACTAGATTAATTCCTCTCCCCCACATCCTCCAGCAGAGAATGGACACAAGATAAAATGACACGTGTAGAAAGAAGATCAAAAGTGAAACAAAGCTGTAAAAAATGGCTGTTCTGGTTTCTTTTCCTCATCCTTCTATAATTGCCTTCCAGAAGCAATAAATCCTGGCTTCTGCATCTCAAGCACCTTCATCCCCGACTCCCGCACCTGGAACTGGTCAAAGCCCGGCCAACCATCAAATGGAGAAACCAGTTAAACACTGAATGTTGTGTTAATTCAATAGCATGCACAAATCGGAGTTTTATTGGTAATGAATCAGCTTGGCCGTCAGTGCTGTAACGAGCGGTGTGACGGGGGGTCATAAACCCCACGGGTGGTTATGGGGGTGCAGCAACTTGCAGGAACTGGCAGATTAAGAAAGGAAAACCCGTAACCGACCCATTTTCATACTGCTAGAGAGGCTGCAAGGTAATGACACATGCTAACCTCTTTGTCCAGCCTGCGTGGTATGAACATGGAGGCAGGAGGATTGGGAGCAGGATCAGACCACAGCAAAGCAGGTCCTGCAGAGCCCGGCTCCGCTTTGCTTGTGCCAGCTGTTTGCCGGGATGTTGGTGGGACGCTCTTCGGCATGCACGCTGCCAGGATCAGGCCCCAGTTTTGTACACCTCACTCTGCCCTGGGCAGTTTGTTGGTATTTTAATATTTTGCAGGGAAATGTGGCTCTTTTGAATTGAAATCTGTCCTAAACTGGCCTGAACTCTTACCACCCCCCGGCAAACACTGGCATTTCACGGGAGAGTGGCAAACCAGGCACTCCATCCCTTGGAAGTTCATGGCAGCACCGCCTCGGTTTCGTGCCCCAATGCTTCACCCGGGACCAGAATAGCACTGGGTTCCCTGTGCGCTGCCAAATGTCCTGCCTGTTAGCTCTGAAGCTGAGTATTCAAGTTTGCCGCCTTAGGCAGTTGGACTGGATGATCATTGTAGGTACTTTCCAACTGAAATACTCTATTCTTTTCTATTCTGTTCTATTCTATTCTATTCTATTCTCGTACCTCTAGGAGCTAGATTGTAGCTGCAAACCCAGGAAATTCCGTGTCTGCAGTGAATCATCAGCTTTTCAAATGCAAAAAGGAACCTTGGGTAGTAGCTGTAAATTCTCTAACAATATTATCTGTTTAAGGTGATCACCCACAAACCTAGTTTACCTCGGCTTTATGATTTTGATTTTTATTTTATTTTTGCAGAGAGGCATTGCGTTCTTCATGTGATTTATTTCTAAAAAGCGGAACTGCAAGAATATCCATTTTATTTAGCAAATTGTGAGTTGCTGTTTCAGTCCCATCTGTATCGCTCCAGCTCTAGCAACAAGCAGAGTGTCTGAAGTGAATCTCAGCCGGGGGCTATGAGCCGGCAGTGGGAACTGTTCGTGTCTCTCTTTGAGAAACTGCAATCATCTTCCTCTTCCTCGGAATAACCCTCAGCACTTTTTGGTAGATTAGGCCACGCCGGTGCCGGCTGTCCTGGGGAACCACAAAACCTTGTGTTCATCTGTGCAGCCACCTGCCTGGTTCTGGAGGAGCCTTTTAAATGTAATGAAACTTGGAGTACATTCATCAAAAATCACGTTAAGTGTTTCTTTCTCTTGCAGGGTTTCATCAGACTGGACATGTCAGAGTTCCAGGAGAGGCACGAGGTTAGTAAAGGGGCTGTCTCTGCTTCCAAGGGGTGCAGCTTCAAGTTTAATGGGTAATTTAAACAAATCCTGTCAATTCCCTCATTCCTCTGCATTTGGTCCCTGTCCTGGGCGGTGCTGAGCATCTCCCCGCTGCCGCTGGACGTGACAAGCATCTCCTGTCTCATCCCGGCAGTGGCATCCAGGACCTTCCCGAATTACTTCCACGTTCTTCAGAAAATGGGCAGTTTGGTGTGTCAAAGACAGAGCAATAGCAGTTGCTCCAGGCTGTGCAGTAAATTGCAATATGGGAAATACCAGCCAAAAAAGCAAGTTTAACTCCCAAAAAAATAGGAACAAGGAGCAAGAAAAGCTCCAATAATTTGTATCTGATGCTGTAGTTTCTGTACACAGTGGCAGCCCTTGGGGGAAGAGTGACTGAGAAGAGATCATATCATGCATGAAAATCTGCAGCCTGGGCACAAGCCACGTGCTATACGTCACCCACCCGCGCCAGGGCTGTTTGTGCTCTCGTGCCCAGGCAGGCACAGCTCAGCCCAAAGCCTCATCCCCTTCTTTACCTCCCAACACGTTGCTGAGTCCGGTGCGGGATCACCGCCTCAGCATACCTCCCACTGGGGAAAGGAGGAGAATCCAGCAGAAGACAGGATTGTGGTTGCAGAGTCCACTCCTCCTGTCACACCTCCTGCTCAATTCTGGTGCCGCAGGAGAGGTGGGACATCTCACCAGGGTCGCCCCTGGGGCTGGGGGGACCTAAATCCCTTTGGAGGGCTCTGTCTCCCCAAAAAGCAGCAAGGTCCTAGCTGTGATAGGTTGATAATATTTTTCTTTTGATGGCTGTGTAGGGGCCTTGTATTTTTTATTGATGCTGATGGTGAGGTGCACCCCAATCCAGAAAGCATGGGATGAGAAATATCCCATGAAGGATCTGAGGATCATTCCCATTGGAGCTGCTGCATTGTTGTATGGAGACAGGGAAGAAGGAGGAGGAGGACTTGCTGGCTGGGACCTGGGAAGATGGTACCTTGAGGGAGAGGAGGAGGAGGAAGGTGCTGGGGAGGAGCTCAAAAGGACTGATCCAGGATGGGAGTACTATTTTTTTGCATTTCTTGCTGCTGAGGTCTGCAACCAGCCTCTGCCCCATACACACCAGGCTGCAAGCAGGCAGGGGTCAGGCAGACCCTCACGCTCTGCGTGCCAGGCTGTGACAAGGGCTGATTCGAGTTTTGACCTGGCACAAGGCAGTGGGAGCCTGAGCACCATCGTCAGGAACTACAGGTCCCTCAGATGGCCAAGGCTAGAAAAGGTCCAGAAAATCTGTTACTTTGAGGTGAAGAGGTGTGGGAAGAGAAAATAAAGACGTGCTTGCAGCTGGCCTGATAGATTGGTTATGATAGGGTCCTACACTGTAGGAGCAAAAAATAGATGAAAATAAAGCCGTGTTGATAGTTCAGTACAAAGAAAGAAGAGTTAGGAGTAGCAGTATAAACGTAAGATATAAAATACTGTGCCCTGACAAAGACAAGAGGCAGAGCAAAGGGAAGGAATAAAGTAGAGAATTGCGGTGAGAGCAGTATAAATTTTTCAAGCAAACAAGGATCAGGAGGTCAGCCCAGGAGACGGCATCCTTTGAAGGGGCCTGGGGAGCCTCACGTAGCCCCAGGCACTGTGAAACAAATGCAACGAATTAGCTGCCATAGGCTAATTTCTGCTCTCCTATTCCCGAGTCAGCGGGACCCCCTCACCTCCACAGCCAGTGTCCATGGGAGCGGACAGGGGCAGCAGCAGCAGTGCAGGGCAGTGATGCTCGGGGAAGGGGGATCGCAGCTTTGCCCGGGCAGCCTGCCCGTATCGCTCGGCAAAAAGGAACCACTTGAATGGCAGAACCATAGAACCACAGAAGAGTTTGGGTTGGAAGGGACCTTTCAAGGTCATCTACTCCAACCCCCCTGCCCTGGGCAGGGACATCTTCAACCAGAGCAGGTTGCTCAGAGCCCCGTCCAGCCTGGCCTCGAATGTCCCCAGGGAGGGGGCATCGACCACCTCTCTGGGCAACCTGGGCCAGTGTTTCACCACCCTCAGCGTAAAACATTTCATCCTCACATCTAGTCTGAACCTCCCCTCTTTCAGTTTAAAACCATCACCCCTTGTCCTGTCGCTACAGGCCCTGCTAAAAAGTCCCTCCCCATCTTTCTTGCAAGCCCCATTAAGGACTGGAAGGCTGCAGTAAGGTCTCCCCGGAGCCTTCTCTTCTCCAGGCTGAACAAGCCCAGCTCTCTCTCAGCCTGGCCTCACAGCAGAGGTGTTCCAAGCCTCCCATCATTTCCGTGTCCCTCCTCTGGACCCGCTCCAACAGGTCCATGTCTTTTCTATACAAGTTAGATGCTTGTCAGCGCTGGCTATGGAGAAGCTGCCGTGGCTCCTCTCCTCTGCCAGTCCCGCAGAGCCAGGCTCACCAAAAGAGGACACACCAGCATGGCCATGCCACTGCACACACGGCTTTTGTCATTGACCAGCCCTGAGACCACGACACACTCACCCTTCAGCTGTGCTGCTTCCCTGTCCTGGATTAAGGAGAGGAAATTTCTTTATGAGGATTTGGGATTTTGCTCCACAAATTCCTTCTGCTTCCCAAACAACCAGCCGACCGCTGACTCTGCATGTCCAACGTCCCAGAGAACAACGCAGAATTAACAAAACTGGCTGATAATTTTGTTCTTTTCAACTTTTATACACCTAAAGACGCATACACAGACCCTGGTCACTTGAAAATGCTCCCAGCTGTACGTCAAAAATCACTTGTTATTTATGCCCAAACATTTCTATTGTCAGAAATATTCTTCTAAATAATCTTCTAAATTTTTTAACCTAAAAAAATCATGATGTCAAGTAGTGAAGTCGGTTATTTACACAGGAAAAATATTTTCATTGTGGCCTCTTCCCAAGCTTTGATTCCTCACCAGAGCCACCTGCTACTCATAATCCTTTGAATTCTCGCTCTTAAAAAGGCTAAAGGAGATGAAAATAGGTCTCGGACAGCTGGGCTGGGTTGCTCAGACACTGCTGAGAAAAGCAGGGGTGGTGCCTTTTCGCCTGCCTGTGGCTGCTCCTGCAGATTCTGCTGGTTAAAGCTCTGGGCAAGGTAATTGCTCAGCAGCCACCAATCTGCATTTTGCCAAATTGTTGCTTATTAAGCTGATTTGGGGATACCCAGGGTGCGATAGATGTCACAAAGAATATAGAGCTTGATTTGTCTACAGCAAAGAGTCGTGGCTGCCTGCTGAGCTACCGAGAGCGTTCCTGGCACCCATGGATCAGCTTTCACGTGTCCTGTTGCTTCCTCCTAGGTCGCCAAGTTTATCGGCTCTCCGCCGGGCTATGTGGGCCATGAAGAGGGTGGGCAGCTCACCAAGAAGCTGAGGCAGTGTCCAAATGCTGTGGTGCTCTTTGACGAGGTTGACAAAGCTCACCCAGATGTCCTCACCATCATGCTGCAGCTGTTTGATGAGGTAAGTCCACATTTCAGGGTCAGGGTTTGCACAGGGGCTGTTCGGAAGGTGGCAGTGGTGCAAGGGACGATGGCTGCAGGAGATGTCCTGGAGCAGAGCTGAAATGCTCTAGATCAATAGTCCCTTCCAAAAAATGTGACCCAACCAGTCAGCCTCTTCTGCATTTGAACATCAGGAAACGGGATGATGCTGAGGTGTCCTGGTGGAATAATTGGCATCTTTAGGCAAAGAAAAAGCCAGTGACGGGAGGGTTGGAAACTTGGGGAAGAAGCTTGGGAATCAGATTGTCTGGTGTCACCAGGAAGGTGTGACGGTGAAGACTGTGTCATGAGGATACTGCTAAAAAAACCACCCTGGTGACAGCTCGCTGTGGGAGTGGGTGGGCTGCTGGTCCGTGGCAGAAAGCAGGAGCGACGAGCGGAGGCAGGAGGACAGCAGCCCTGTTCCTGTGGGTGTCCTGTGCCCACCTCCCATGTACACCTCCATGGCATGGAGGAAATTGTCTCCTAGGTCCCAGGCTCAGGACAGGGTGTTGTCACAACATCAGAAAAGCAGGGTGGTCGGGGGACTTCGTAGTCCATTGGTATCCTAACGAGTCATGTCTTGTTAATTGCTGTTTCTTAGTTCAGGTTGGTTAATTTATGACTTTTCAGCTGGCATGTGATTTGTCTCACACCCTTCCTCCCCCAAACACAGAATCATAGAATGGTTTGGGTTGGAAGGGATCTTAAAGACCGCCTAGTTCCAGCCCCCCTGCAAAACCGTTCAGCTGACTACCTAGGAGGAGTCTGGGGCTGCTTCCCAGGACTTCAGTTGTCTCCAGAGGAAGCCAGAAGAAGACTCTTGGAGATGCCTGGGAGGAATCCTGAAGAGCTACTGGCGTGGACCTGCCTTAACATACACAAAACTCCTCGGGTAGCTACCTTGGAGGAGTCAGGCTCCTGCAAGCATTGTGTATGCTGGGGGAAGGTCCATGCCCAATAGCTCTCCAGGAAAACGCCCAGGCATCTCCAGGAGTGTGTTGGCCTCCTCTGGATGAAGTCCCAGATGGAAGCCCTAGACTCCTCCAAGGTAGCTACCCAAGGAATTCTGTCGACGTTAGAGGTAGGTCCATGCCCGTTAGCTCCCCAATAGTCCTCCCAGGCATCTCCACGCATGACACTACCCGATCCCGCTGGCAGTGGGAAGGAGAGCAGATTCCCACTGTCTGAGGTAGGGAGAACAAAGTCTATGACTTTGGAGTCCTTTGCTGTCTGCTGGTCTCTGGGGGATACTTGGCATATGACCTGTCTTGGGCAGCTGTGGCTCTCTGGCACAAGCTGGTGGGAGCCAGGGACAAATGCATGTCTCCAGGCTCTGCATCTTCTGCTGAGCCATCAGCCTGTTGCATGCAAGCTTTTTGGTTTATTTTTAAGGTCCCGGTCTGTCCTCAGAGGCCACCAAGCTCCAGAGCAATGCGCTGGAAGGTTTGGGGTTTTTTTTGTTTTAGGGGTTAATAACACAATTTTTTCTTGCATAGATCATCGCAGCAGCAGCTAAATGTGAAATCAATTCCTGTACCACGCACTTGACAGGGCAATAACCCAAATGTTAATCTCAAGCACCCAACAAGGATTTGTGTCATTGTGCTGGATATCTGCTGCTGGAGACATATCGAGGAAAGAAACTGCCTGGGGAACTGCTTATTTTTTCCTTATTTTTCTCTCTTTTTTTATTTTATTAATCAAGAGAACTAGGACTTTTGAAGGGTTCCTGCATTGGTTTGGTAGGAGGAGGATTGACACCACAGCCGTTGGCTGCAGCGGCGGTCGCCCCCACCACCGAGCGCAGTGCTGGGCTGCCCTGGTTTGGCTTGCCAGGCAATCCCGCAGGCGTGAGGGATGCTCTCTGTTGCCTCTTGCTGTCACGGCCTCTCTGTTGCTTAGTTCACTCCGTTATAGCCATAACCCGGTTATTTCTGCAAGGCTATTTCAGCTTTGCTTCTTTTCCGTCAGGCTGCTAGCAGCCTGTGCTTCCCTGCGGTGCTTTCAGACCACCACAAAGCCCCCTCTGAGCCCTCCCTGCCCTCCCAGGCGGCCGCGGTGCCATGGGGAGCTTTGAACTCACTCGTCTGGAAGCCTTTGGTGAACATCTAGGCGACGTTGCTGGAGCTGTTCAAGGCACCGATGCCTGCCGCTGCCCACTCTGGCCCCAAAAAGAGCCTGCACGGGGGAATGTCTCGCGTCTCAGCCGCTCCAGCACCAAGCCCAGCATCCCAGCCTAAACCACAACCACAGGCAGGGCTGAGCCAAGAGCCTGGACTGCCTCGGAGAGTCCTTCAAACCTACCTGAGGGGCAACAGCCTCTGTTAGAGGGCTGGGACAGAGGCATGAGGTGACAACAACTTCACCTGCACTCGTGGGGTTCACCAGAGCTCGTGCGTCAGACGCAAAACCACGGCAGGGAGGTAGGCAGAGGATCAAAGGCGGTTGAGTTACGTATGGGCAGCCATATGGGCTGCCCCAGCCCACTTCCCCTGCGAGGCATCTCCCAGGGCTTCCACCGAATGTGTCCTGGATGGGGCAGGCTGGGACCACATGCAGGACAAGTTACTGCCATTCCTCGGAGAGGTGGGGGCTTCTTCAGCCTCCGCAGCTCAGTCCTGCCTCCTTCCTGCCTGTGTCCTTGGACATCCCTTCAAAAATAAATCCACTCGGGGGTAAAATGGGACCTATGTTGGCAATGTCCTGTGGCACCTGCTCACACTGCTTGTGTTGACTTGGTGTTGTTGCAGGGCAGGCTGACGGATGGGAAGGGGAAAACCATTGACTGCAAAGATGCCATCTTTATCATGACCTCCAACGTGGCAAGCGATGAGATTGCCCAGCACGCTCTGCAGCTCCGACAAGAGGCCATGGAGATGAGCAAGAAAAGGATCGCAGAAAACTTAGGTACTGGTCTTTCAGTGTCATACTCCAAATTCCTAAAGAATCCACCCCTTTCTAACATTCATTTGACACCAGCTCAGCCATCCTTCTGCCATGGGCGAGCACCCAGACCCTTTGGTTGCCTCTCCACTTCTCGCCCCTGCAGCTGGTCTGCACTGACATGTCCTCCAGGCGCTGTAGCTTTAGGACAAGCCTCGGGGATGCTCCTCTGCCAGAAGGGAAGGCAGCTGCCTGATCTTTTGTGTGTGTGTCTGGGAAGTTGTGCTGTTGCCTTCTAGGATGACCTGTTGCTGAGAAGTCCCACACCCCAATCTCCACCGTTCTCCCTCCTGTGATACCTCTGCTTTGGGCTTGCCCTGTTCTGAAATCCTCATTATTCGAGATCTCATCCTTCAGAGGGAGATCACATCTTTGGAGAAGGCTTTCTGTTTCACCTCTCAGCCTTCCTCATCCTGTGCACTTGTTTCTTTTATCTCCTCACCCTTTGCATTCTTTCAGGGCCTTTCCAAATGTTTTCTAGAAAAGACTGGGGCTGGTACAGGTGCTCGTATTAAAGAGGAAGAGTTGTGTTTCCTCACATTCCTTCCAAAAAGGACTGAGCTTAATCAGTTTTACTTTGCCTTGGAGTGGGAGCCCTGGACCCACACATCAGGGTGTTGTAGAAAATTTTGCAAAAATGTGAGTTCGGTAATAAAAGGAGAATTGAGTAGAGCAAGGGAAGCCTCTAAGGTTTGAACTAAACAACTCCGCTGAAGGCAGCAGAGTCCCAGTTTATGTGCGACCCTTCACCAGCCGGTTGGTGATAACTGCAGTGGCCCCAGTGTCTGGTAGGTCTCTGCTGTGCCAAGGATGGATGGACAGACAGATGGATGGCGATGCCTGCACCAGGGGCTGTCCCTTCTAGCTCTAAAATGTGTGGCACTTCATGAGCACAGGCACTGGCACAGGGAAACATCATCTCCGTCGCATGCTGCTGTGCCTGTGGATAACCAGGCAGCCATGAATGATGGCTGCATCCCTTGTTTTCTCATCAGTTTTAAAAAAACTTGTCAGTCGTTTTTTTTAAGACATATTTATGGTCTTAAATGTCTGGACATGCATCTTCCATAGGGCACCTCACATATGTGCCATCACAGATACATACACCATATTTCCTAAAGGTCAGTCTCGAGAGTTCTGCTCACCGGTGGAAATGCCTGGAGAAGCTGTGGTGTGCAGTGTGCGCTGCGGCTGTGCCTGGGAAACAACCACAGCCCTCTGCATCAGCTCCATGGAAGCAGGAAAAAATGTTCGGTTTTGGCGTCAAATGTATTTTCCAGCTTCTTTCTCACTGTCTCTTCCTTTTTATTTTGAGAAGTGGATGCCAAAGCTGGCTTAATTCAGAATCTTTAAACTTCAATCAAACTAGGTAAAGGACAAAGCATGCCTGCAACTGAACTTTCAAGAATAACATTTTAAAATGCCAAGCACTTTTCTCCTAAATGAGGAAACCATTGAATTTTAATTTCTAGAACTGTACAGCAGACAGCTGCAGTGAGCAAACGACAGTGAGAGAGCATAGCCGGAAAATGCATTTCGGCTCAGAAGCCTGCCCTCAATTGAGTTTCGTGGAGCTCCATGCAATTTACTGAGTTCTTGGCTTGGAGATGCTCTTGAAGGCAGTGGCCAGGAGGTCAGCATAAGCGCCTGGGTGGGCAGATAAATGGAAAGATAGAGGGAAGGAGCTGCTTCTGCAGCATCTCTGCATCTGTAAGTGGAAGCAGAAAACCTGAATACTGGGGGCAGCTCTGTCTCTTCTGCCTTCTCCAGCTCGCTCTCCTCTTCCAGAATGCCATGCCAAATTCCTGTGACTTACTGAAAAGCCTGTTGGTGTCTTTTAGCAGAAAACAGAAGTGAAATGGGCCAAATCCTTATAACTAAAGACCCCTCTGCTCCATTTAGACCGCACGGACGGGCTGCACTGTCCATCTCCCCCACACTGTGCAGCAGACTCCCCACCCAGGATGCAACCAAGAACCACGAGCGTGCTCATGTCTGCTGTGGGGGAGAAGGAGAAGAGGTGATTTCAGAGCGCGCAGCACCGCCTCGTTGCATACCAGCACCTGTGTGGGTCCGGTGGAGCCTGAGAGCCCCTTTTGCCGCTGCTGGAGGTGCAACGATCCTCGCCAAGGCCGTGAAGCTGGGAAGGGCTCCCAGCACCCAGCGTGGGTCTTCCTCCGCTGCCCTGCATGTCAGGATCCTATCCAGAGCACCTTGGATGCGAGGGATCTCCCTATGAGCATCCTTGCATTAAAATAGCATGTGGAGTTAAATGCATGAAGACGTAGGAAGGAATGAGGCGGTAAAGACAAAGGGAAAAGGGAATTTGGGCGGCAGACAGGTAAACCTTGCGTTTGAGCCGTCTGTTCTGAGCTGGGATTCGGGAGCCAGCCAGACCCTGGCTCCATCTGCAGTCAGCTGAGGGAAGTAGACTCCAGCCAGAGGCAGAGTTGTGCCACAAACCATCTGAACAGGGGTTTTGCTGTTTGCTGAAGGGACCGAGGACTGTTCCCCTGTGCCTGACAGAGCTGCGGGAGCCTACGCAGAGCAGCCCCGGGTGATGATGTGCCCTGTGTGTAATGTAATTAGCACCGGCTCCCAGAGCCCAGCCACCAGCCGGGGTCTGTGGAGGCCGAGTGAGGACTCCTGCTCTATCTGAAACCTCCGGGCGGCAGCTCCTGGGGGCGTAGGGCAGAGAGCGGAGGCAGAGCCGGACCTCTTCTGCCGTGCAAGTGAAACACATCAGCGCAGGGCGCTCTCCTCAGGCACCCGACACGTGCGGGGGCAGCCACGGGAGACCCAGACCCACTGTCCAGAGCGTCAAGTGCAGGGACACCCCACTACTGAACCAAGCGTGGTTGGTGGTGGGTGTGGAGGTTCCAGGTCTGTTCTGAGGTCCCCTCCGGGCCCCCACCCTGCCCCCCTGCTCAGCCTCCAGCTCCTTGTCATGCTGCTTTGCTCGTCCACCCTCCAGGAGCTGGGCAGATGGGAAGCCCATGTCTCACCTTACCCACCAACACCCTGTGTCCTCCTGTCTTTCAGAGGATGTCCAGATGACCGACAAGATAACCATCTCCAAGCAGTTCAAGGAAAAGGTTATTCGCCCCATCTTGAAGGTACGAATGATTTTTTTCATGGCTTATGTTTCAGGTGTCCTGAGCTTTGGTCACTCAGTCATTTGATGCAATATCCGTGTTCCTCACCCAGCTGTGAGATAAGTGACATGACGTCATTTTTTAATTTTCACCCACTAAGAAGTAAGGTCAGAGCCCAGCAGAAACAAATAACAGCTTCTTACTGACTCTCTGCAGTGGGATTTTGGGGGTTCTCTGCTCTCCCGGGGTCACCGTCTGCTCAGCTCCTGCACTGCTGCAGAGGGGCCAGGAAAACCTGACTGCAGCAACACATCCCGATGACATTCTGTTTCTTTAAGATGTTCCTGAAGCACTTCAGGGCGCTGCTCGCCTGGCAGCTCCTACAGAGACCAACAATTTGACCTCCCAGCAGAAGGCTCAGATGGGAGCCTCAGAACCGGGAGAGCCTGAGAGCAGCGAGGGGTGCTACTATAAGTGGCTCAAGCAGGAGCAAACAGCAGAAGAGCCTGGAGCTGGGCTTACACTGCAGGAGAGATTTGTTTCTAGTTCCTCTTGCCATCTCCAGAAGAATTAATTCCTCCTGTAAGCCATGCTGAGAGGTACTCCTGGTGACCCGAGACCTGGCACCATGGATTTCCAGCTCCATGGCATGGGGTGGGATGGCTGCTGGGGCCTCGCCACATGGATGCATGAGCTGTGGGAGGTGGAAGTGATCCCTGGGGAGCTCCTCCTGCAGCATCACTGTCACTACTGTCCCTATCGGGGTCACCAACCCTGTCCCTGCTGACCTTCCCCCCTTGTCCCTACAGGCTCACTTCAGACGAGATGAGTTCCTGGGGAGGATCAATGAGATTGTCTATTTTCTCCCTTTTTGCCACTCGGAGCTCATCCAGCTTGTCAACAAGGAGCTGAATTTTTGGGCCAAGAAGGTAAAAACCATCCATGGCTTTAGAGGTAACTTCTCAAGCGATGCATGAGCAGGAGGAAATCCCTGCCCAAGCCTTCATCCTCCTGATGTGGATGCAGAGTGAATGTCTATCTTTACCATAGTCTTACACGCTGTTCCACACGAGGGGACCCTGCTCGGGAGGGTAGGGACCTCCTGGGACATTGGGGAAGAGTTCCTCCTCTGTTGGGGCAGCAATGAGCTTCAGGGCACGTTCAGAGACATTTTTCTTCCAACTGGTCCTTGCACATCTGAGCTCTCCGGCGGGACTAAATGGGAATTAGGGGACTGCTTGCTTTGGTGGGTCTGGCCTGGTGGAGCTCTCAGTGCCCTTTCTTCCTCGGCCCAAGGCTGCTCACACCCCACCGTGCTGCCCGTGGTGTCCCCACTGCTCAAGGAATGGGGTGCCAGGGTTGCTTGAAGGCATCGGTAACTCTTCCTCCTCTTCCTCACCCGGCAGGCCAAGGCGAGGCACAACATCACCCTGCTCTGGGACAGGGAGGTCATGGACGTGCTGGCTGATGGCTACAACTTGCACTACGGTGCCCGGTCTATCAAACATGAGGTAAAGCCAAAGATGGAGCACGGGTGAAGCCCACGGCATCACCTCCAGCCCTGCTCTGCACAGGGGGAGTCGGGAGGGGATTATTGCTTGGGTCTGTCCTGCAGAACAGGGTCCCCACAGCTCCCGAGGGCAGACATTCATGGTCTGTGGGAGGAAACAGCACAGCCAGTACACTCCAGAAAGAGACCGGGAATAAGTAGGATGAGCAGGAGATCCTGGGACTCTGCGCTGCCTGGGGGTGGGAAGGAGAGCTGCCCGGCTCCCCGGGAGGCTGCTCACAGGGGTTTTCTGATGGGAGTTGGTTTTATTTCTCCAGGTCGAGCGGCGCGTTGTGAACCAGCTGGCAGCTGCCTACGAGCAGGACCTGCTGCCGAGGGGCTGCACCTTGAGGATCACGGTGGAGGACTCGGACAAGCAGCTGCTCAAAACCAAGGACAGCTCTTCCCCTGGAGCAGAAAAAACAAAGATGCCGACCCTGCGGTTGGAGATAGTGGAGAAAGACAGCAAATCCCGAAAACTGGACATCCAAGCACCTCTGAACCCAGAAAACATTACTTACTTCTTGTAGGCAGCGACGAGCACTCCTGGAGCACGCTCTGCCCCAGCAGGTGCCTGCGGGCGGCGCGGGCTGACAATAAAATACCATGGGACTCGGGAGTGCGCGATGTGGCCACGTCGGTGAGGGCAGGCACAGGTAGGGCAGGGGCAAAGCCGTGCTCCTGCTACCTCCGCTGCCCTGGAGCCGGGCACGGGCAGGCAGGAGCTGCCCGAGCAGCCTGCGCCTGCTTACTCTGGCGTGGGCGCAGAGGGCTCTGGAGCTGTAGCTATGGGTGGCGAGGTGCCACGCTGCCATTCGGGGACGTGTAGGTGCAGGGTCCTGGGGTTTCACTGGGCACAAGAGAAAGCGTCGAAGCTTTTCAAGAAAGGGGAAAGCAGGTTTCAGACCGTACAGGAGCCGGGGTGTCCGGCTCAGGTAGGATTTGTCATTCCCTAAAGAAGAGGCTTGCTGCGGAGGCTGGGTTTGCTGGGTTGGACTGCAGCTGGAAGGGGGTAGGACAGGGATCAAATGTGCGACAGCTTCATTTTAAAAGCCACCAGGCACTCTGACTCTGTATTTTGCCCGCTTCTCTTTATTTATTGGCAATAAACACAGCGTGCACATACGACCTTCTGCGTCTGGCGTGGGCACGGAGGGGATGGGTAGAGCAGAGGTGGGGATTGCCCGTGGGCAGGACACGTCCCCGAGGGGCTCCTGCGTCTCCTCCCCGTCAGTGGGAGCCGGGAACAACACCGACACATCTCCCCATCCCGGCCAGGCGCCATCCCAGTGCAAACCCCTCACTAAATCCTCCGCACTGCTTTGCTTCTGACCCGCTTCAGGGAAATATTAAATATCTCGGGCTTAACCTAGCTGCTCAAGTTGTCCCCAGTGCCCGAGCCGGAGCAAAGGTCCCCAGCCCAGCCCAATTACGGTGGCTGTCACTGGGCGGAATTGGATTTTTCCTGCGTGTTGGTACATGGGAGGTTCTGCCCTCCCAAGCCGTGAGCTCTGCAGGGACTGATCCTGCCGGCAGCTGCGTCTGCGGGTCCCCAGGGCTGGCTGGGGGCTGACCCTGGCCCCCCACTGTCGCTCCTCTGGGGACCTGCCAGCAGTGGGACAGGGATAGAGGGACGCAGGGGGTGAGGGTCTCCCCTGGGAGCCATTATGGGATGGAGGAGGGTTCCTGCACCGAGGGCAGCGCCGCAGGGCTGATGGGCAGATGGGGGAGTTGTTGAGGGAAAATCCTCTGGATTTCTCCAGCTTCCCCTGAGTGTCCAGCTCCGAGCCTTGCCGGGGTTTGGGGGAAAGCGTGGCTCAGCGGTGTGAGCGATTCGGGGGCTTGCCTTCCTCGGCGAGGGTCCCAGTGCGGGGTCACGCCTGGCGGTCCTGGGCGCGTGGGATGAGGGGTCCCGTGGTGGGTACTGGCTGGGTTCGAGGCGCACAGTCACCACTGTCACCCTGCCAGGAGAGGAGCCCTCTCTGCCGCCGAAACAGTGGCACTTCACCGACACAGCACCGACTCCTCCGGCCGCTGACGTGTCGCAGAGGCGGATTATGAAGAGTAAGAAATTAAATACAAAAGGAAATCAAACCAAATAGCCCTCCTGAATCAATAAGCCGTAAGTCACAGTCCCTCTGGCAAGGGGACGGGGTCCCCGTCCGACACGGCAAAGCCACTATGTCCCCTGGTGCTGCCTGGCCATGGCGTGGCTTTAGTTTTGGCACTGGCACCCACTTTCCAGGGGATATGTGAAGGTTTGGCGGGTGGGGGGGCTGCCTTGACCCACCTTTCCACCCCAGTGACCTTTTCCTGCCGTGGCTGTCTCAATTCAGCGACGCTGCTGGGGACCCCAGTGCCGACTTTGACCAGGGCTGCAAACGGGGAAGGAAAGCTGGAAAAGGGGAAAAGCTCTGCCCAAACGGAGCTGCCGGGATGGCAAGCGGAGCTGCCCCATCTCGGGCATTGCCTGTGCTTGTGGTCCATGGGAGCCCTGCTCCTCTCAACCCCCGTCCACTGCCCGGGCAGCTTCGGGCTGGCGGGGGGGTGGGGGATGGAGCAGGAGAAGATGAGCCTGTTCCCACCCAGGCACTGGGGTGTGGGGGCTGGCAATGCCCAGGCATCTGCTGGATGGGGAAGGAGGGGGGTGTCTCCGGCAGCAGGATTTGACCTTAACGAGCCACTGGGGGTGACCAGCAAGAGGACAGCAGGACAGCCAGAGCAGGTTTCTCTTCCCCTGAAAGGGTTTTGGAGCTTCACTGGGCTTTTCTGCACCCTCTCAAATTCAGATTTTTCAGGGGAGGACCAGGAAGAGACTCAGCCGCCGCCGTGGTGGGGATGGCTGACTCCGAGCAGACAGGTGGGAAAGGGAGTTTGCTGGCTCGGTCCATGCCTCCTCCACCGTGCCGCAGCCGGGGAATTGCCCACCCCTTCGCATCCTTGCCCCAGGTGGGCAGGTCTGCAGGGGGGCCAGGGCTTGGGGAGGGGGTCCCCGAAAACACCCGGGTGCCTCACAGGGCAGCAAGCAGCGTCCCCAAACCTGCTGTCACCTCCTGCAGCGACAGGACGCTGGCGAACGCCGGCCCCCATGCCCTGCACAGATGTGGGGGCTCGGCTCCCTCCGGGTGAGGTCCAGCACCTCACCGACCCACTGCAGGATGGGCAGCTCCGGGGAGGCACCACAGGGCAAAGCCGGGATCCCTGGGCCTTCCGAGGTGCCAGCCAGGCCCCAAAACCAGGGGGCTGCAAGGAGAAATGGG
>VYZV01031618.1:0-13429 GCA_013401275.1 Pandion haliaetus | reverse complement strand
TCAACTAATTGTAGCTGATCTATGAAGTTTATTTCAGGTTTTGTAATTTATTTCAGGTTTTTCATTCTTCATTTTTCCAGCTTCCTTTGCAGCTTGTTTCACCTTCTTTTGGTTTTGAGAGTTACTGGAACCAATAGTAAACTATTGTAAAATTTCCATTTTTAGTATAAGTATTAGTTTGTTGTAATTATTGCACTTTGATTAATTCAGACCCAAGTTAGAGTTAGTACCACTGAGACAGCTTTTTAGGAGAAAAAAATGTTTTTGCTGTTTTTTTAAATAACTCAGATAGGAAGAGTAAGTAATAAATTACCTCTGAAATCAGTAAGACTTTAGAAAGTGTATTGCTAAGGGTTGCATAATTATTTACTGGAAAATAAGTTTTCGGAGAAAAATGTAAATTGGTCTACTGTGAGGATGTTGGGTCATTCTGACTAGATGACATATATTCCTCTGTCTGACTTCTCGTAGTGTTTGAAACAAGTCTGTCGTGATCTCTCTATGTGGACCCTATTCCCATGCTTGCCAACATTTAATGTGTTTGTCCTCACATCAGCCTTGTGGATGTGTTAGGTCCGGTGAGACACTAAGTGACTTACCTGAGATAACCCAGGAAAAGTGTTACACTTGACTGTTCTTTTCTATCTTGTTCTGCCCTGTGCCAGGTTCTTTTTGATTCCCCAGGATAAAGCTGAGCAGATAGAAAAGGCTACTCGGAGTGCACTGAAAAAGTCAGAGGCATTCCCTGCTGACCTGTTTTATTACTCCTCTTTCTTTTAGGAGAGAGCAAGCCATGCCCTTTGTACAGACAACATGTTTGGACTTGGCTTGGGAAGAATTTGAGTTGCCCCCTCTAACACACAGCACAGTTTGCAAGGTGAGCATCTGAGACTACAGACAGCTGTGTGAACATGGTGATTTTGATGCAAGTGAATGTTTGAGCACTTTTACACATTGGCATTATGTTGGAAATTAGATTTCAAGTATGAGTGACCTGAAAAACTGCTGTTGTTCAACAGGTTCATTATGCTCTTGGACTTCTGCAAGGGATTTGATTGTTTGTAAATCTCTAGAATTTTATGGTTACAGGTCTCCTGGACTTACAGCTGGTATAGTATATCAACTAGGAAAACCCCTATTTTTTAAGCTGAAGATTCTTACAGAGGTGTCTTTTCTAGGCTTTACAGATAAGTACTGTCCAGCTTTACTGTAAAAGTGGTGTGCTCACTCCTACATTTGAACTCTCCTGGGATATTCAAACCATAAATAAATTTTAGTTACAGTTTCTTACTGGTACACACTTTTTTTAAACAAGGTTGAAAGTTTCATAAAATTATTTAAAGTTTCTCACAAAGTTCCTAAAGCAAAGCTTATTGATTCTAAATTACTTTAAGGCTTTTTTCTTCTCTTGGTAATACATAATAGTGTCTCAGTATTACAGCGCATCAAGCCAGGGGCAGTGGAGGTGTTAATTACTTTTTTTAAAGTAAATGTTAAATAGTTTGTACATCACACAGGGACCATGACCTCCATACAGTAAGTTAATTGAACTTAGTAGTAGGAAAATAGGAGAATGAATCTGGATTGCAGAAGTCACTGCCAGAAATCTGTGATTAGAGTGGTTGGAAAATACATGATCCTCTTACCACATGCCTTTCTTAGTCACTGTTCTACTGAATCTTGATAAGGGGAGTTGGACTAGATGACCTTTAAAGGTCCCTTCCAACCTAAACCATTCTATGATTCTGTGGTTCTACATGGGTATGGACATCATCTAGTACATCCCAGTTTATCAGTGCAGCATAATTCATCACTATTTCTACAGCTTGTCTGCAATCTCATCCTTGAACAGTGAAAGAGAAACCAGTTCTGAGGCAGCTCTCATGATAGTGCACTCATTTTTCCAGCTGTTGTGTGGTGCAGAAGGTGCTCTGCCATTGAAACTGCATGAATCGCATCTTTGCTTCCTAGTAGGAGAAAAAATTACTCGTGCATTTATTACTTTTTTTGGCAGCTTCCCCTTTAGGCTATGTATTCATTCTTGAAAACCTTTGCACTCTTTAGCAGACCTTTAGAGCATGCTCTGTGATATCTTGGGCAGAAGCAATACAGGTGTTACTACTAGAGAAACAGAGATCCTTGCAAGGAAAGCCCATCTCTAGGTGGGCTTGTAACAAGGAATATGATATGGTCCATGCAACACTTAATTTAATCTCACTAACAGGCTGCATGATGACCTTTCAATTACCTCATTTCACTTTCCTTTTTTTGCAAAAAAATGAATGTCTTTTCATGTACTTTTTGGTGGTGTAACATTGATGTCAGAAGAAAGGGGGACATTTTTACTGTATACATTTTCCTAAAATACATGCTGCGTAACATGGTGTAACACACAAAAAAAACCCACATTCAGAGCTTTTCAAAAGAGACAGGATCTTGTAATGGCAGCCTGAAGTCAACTGAAGCTGGAAACATCACCGTTTCCAATCCTTTGTCTGTATGCCAAGTATGCAGCTTATCTGATTCACAGTATGACTGTCCACTTTTAGTCGTAAACAGTCATCCACTGTAGTTCAAAATTTAAACTTCTGGGCTTTTAAAAAGGAAGCAAATTACAAAAGGGAGTTATCTTGCAAAAGGACAGAATTTCTCTGGGAACTGAGCAATCATTTTTCCAGAAGATTTCTACTGAGAACAGCAGTGCTATCAAGTAGCACTTTTATGTCTCTTACTCAAATAATGCCTTTGTGCAGTGTTTGCTACTTTTTCACTCTTACAGCAGAAACCAGAGAATAATGTTTATCAACTTCATGTTTATTTCTTACTCTTGGCCTTACCTACCTGCAATAGCTTTTGCCATTTTTTGTGTCTGTGCATGAGTATAATTTGAATGAAGAAGAATACTGTTGTATTTCTTATTGGAGAAGATGAGATAAGAAATGTATCATACCCTTAATGCTAACTTTATATAGTATTTTTTTTCCTTATCGCTATTCTTCCTACATAGACCTAGAGGGAGAATGCTGTCTGTAGAATACTATCAGCTTGTGAACTACAGGCATAGAAAACTGGCTTGTAGGAAACATGCATTAAGTTTTTCACAGTGTCTCTGAGCTGACAGCTTTACTGTCACTAGGCACTGATCAGAGAGCAGGCAGGAATGTGCTTGGGATCATACTAAATGGTACCGTGTGATTCACTGTTCTGTTAGGAATGGTCGACTCTAGCCCAAAGTCCATGGACTTCTGGCATGGATGAAATTGGACTTCAGTGCAGGTTTGGGTCTGTATCTGGAAGGCAGCGTAGACATACCCGAAACAAGCCATGTTTATGTAAAACACAACAAACGAGGAATATGCTTAAAGCAAAACAAGAAACGTTTCTCCAATGCAAAATTAACTTTTTGCATGATAATGACAAGTCATTAGTTTTCTTTCACAGAAAATAGTAATCTGCCCTGGGGTACAACTCTGCAGGAAGGAAAACTTCCTCTTTATACGTTCTGCCTCATTATCCCTAGGCAACTTACTGCCAATGCCAACATACTGACTTGCCAGCATGCTGGATTCAGTGACAGCAGAGAGAGTAGATTGGTGGTGGCAGCTATTTTATTTTGGGGAAGAAGGTGATCTCTGCTCAGCTTTGAGATAAATTGAGTTTTATCACAGTCTAACTTCCACTAAACATGTTTTTAAATCCCAATCTCTGTTTTCAAATCCATAAGCTCTGTTAAGCTAACAAGGATAAAAGTGCACGTATTGGCAACAATTCAGCTGTGGGTTAAACTCGTGTATAACAGAAATCACTGATACATATTAACAAAAAGCTTTCCCTTTTAAAGACAACCAAGAGTAACCACCATCTTAAAATCATACAGAATCTGCCCTTCTCTCATTTTTCACCAATTCTTGTTACAAATATTTATCATTAGAGAATTATTAACTAGAAAAGAAAATTGGATTTGTTTTGACTTCTTTGTTCTTTCTGCTGCACTTTACATAGGGCACATTTATGCACTCTGGCTAGGCAAGTGCATGTCTGAACCTCAGTTCTGTCTAATGAGCTAGAGGAATATCCTACTCCTGGCACGCCATCTAGTTTCCTCTGTATTTATGACTAGAAAACTTCTCAAGAGTAGAGCCAGCCCTCTTGGGGGAGCTTGATCTCCCCCTGATACTCAGTGTAAATTGTGAATCTCCTGAATTCCAGCTCTGAACAACAGAGGCACAGTGCCTTGCAGCAAACATCCCTGCAGCCAGGCTGTGTTTGGACACCAGACACCAGCAGGGTAGGAGCCAAGGCCCTTGTAGCTGGTCCATGCTGAGCAGGCACTGTGAACACACTTTTGTATGGGAGTTCCCTTGTTCATGTTTGACTTTAAGGCTGCAGAGAAACTCCTGGGACTATAATGTCTGGTAGTATTTTAAACACAGCTAAGAATCTGATAGCATTCCTCTATTACAATAAATAACTTTCTTGTAGTTTTTTGTGCGTAGTCTCCAATCAGTTCTAGATTCCTACTGTGTTTTGATATCGCATTGGACACATATTTAATCCCTTCATCTTTTCATTTTAAAGCCATCTTCTTTCAAAAATAGATGAGCAGCCTATGCTTGTTTTCCTTTTTCCAAGCTTACTATTTCTTCTTTTAGGTAGGACATATCTAAAGGTGAATCTTCTAGTTGTTCTTAAATGTGCTAAATTTATCTATCTAGAGTGCAATATGGTTGCACTCCATATAGTGCAATAATGTTTTGGTATAAAAAGCTCAGAATGCAACATGACTTTATAGTGCATTATATAGAGCTCTGAATACTTTTATGAAGGAAACAGCATTCACTCATTGCTGAGAAAAGCTGGTTTTGAACTGCTGACCTGTAAGATAAAAGGAGAGGTGATCATTCTCTGAAGACACCTAAACAACTGTGTAGTTTTAAATGTAAAAAACTTTTCATTGATCCTTGCTAGAAGATATGGCAAGTTTGGTTGTTTTGGGAGATCTTGGTTTTTTGGGTGGAGGTGACAGGAGTCAGGTGAGACTGATTGTGGTAAATCATATGTTTAGTGAAATGTCATAGTCATAACATCAATGTTGCTAATAACTGAATTTTACTGATGGCATTGAACTGCTGAAATACTGATTTTCTCTGACTGGCATGATACTGTTCTGCTGAGTATTGCATAAAAAAATTAAAGCTGTGATACAGTGTAGAAGACATATTAAAAATGAGCACTTTATTGTATGGGTGGTTTAAAAGAAGGTGTGGAGAGTTTATGGTCAAAACAGAGGGGAAAGGCTACAATAAGAAATGAGCTGTGTGTTTTTATAGGGGTCTTTTATTCCTAGATTTGAATGCCATTTCAATATCAATTACTTCCACAGTGAGCTCTAATAAAGAAACAGAACTGGCACTTAAGCTTACAGAGAATTTCAAAGAAGCATCAGAAATACCATGGTCATGAAGAACTAGTACAACCACAAAGAAACAAAATAAACTTTGTTAAAGAGAGTGTTTTCAACAGAAGCTTGAAAAAGAGAAGTATTTTCAACTGTCATCACTGTGTTATCAGACCCCTGCTTCTTCCTCAGTGAAGAGAAATGGACATTGTAAGTATGCAGGATTGCATCTAAGAATGTCTCACTTCCTCTTGATAGCAAGCTGCAAAATTATGAATATTGGTCATATGACTAGATCAAGAAGTGTAAATGTTTTAACAATTTTTTTTCTGTTATTTCTGATAACACTTACATTAGCTCAACTTTTCAAATCATTATTCATCTCTGTAATGCCTATTATAATAGTAGGTTGGATGGTAACAGTGTTTGGTCTTAGAAGTCTGAGAGGATGCTGAATAATGAATGTTGGCAAAGAGTTCTTTTGTTGCAGTCAACACAAAATGAGGAGATGGCCTTAGAAACAATGCCTTGGCTCTTCCTTGTGAACACTGAAGTGCATTATTTCAAACACTTGAATGCTAAAGTTAATCCTGGCATATCTGCCTAAATGCTACCGAGGACATCCCTGTAATCTGGTAACTACCAAAGCAAAACATTAGTGGTTTGGGTTTGTGTCGCCGGATTTTGGTAGCAGGGGAGGGGCTGCAGGGGTGGCTCCTGTAGGAAGCTGCTAGAAGCTTCCCCAGCTCCAAGTCAGAGATGCTGCTGGCCAAGACCGAGCCCATCAGTGATGGTGGTAGTGCCTCTGGGAGACCGTATTTAAGAGGGGAAACCTGCAGTGGGGGACGAGATTGGAATGTGAGAGAAACCCCTGTGCAGGTACTGAGGTCAGTGAGGAAGGAAGGGAAGGAGGTGTGCCGGAGGAGGGGATGGCCCTGCAGCCTGTGGTGAGATGGCAGGCTGTCCCCCTGCAGCCCATGGAGGTGAGCCAGGGAGCAGATGCCCACCTGCAGCCCATGGAGGGCCCCACACCAGAGCAGGTGGATGCCCCCCAAGATGGCCGTGACTCTGTGGGAAAGCCCACGCTGGAGCAGTCTGTTTCTGAAGGACTGCAGCCTGTGGAAAGGACCCACGCTGGAGCAGTTCATGAAGAACTGTAGCCTATGGGAAGGACTCACACTGGAGAAGTTGGTGTAGGGCTGTCTCCTGTGGGAGGGACCCTGCGCTGGAGCAGGGGAAGGGTGAGGATTCCTCCCCATGAGGAGGAAGGAATGGCAGAAACAACGTGTGATGAACTGACCCCAACCCCCATTCCCCATCCCGCTGCACTGCTGGAGGGGAGGAAGTAGAGAAAACTGGGAGTAGAGTTGAGCCCAGGAATGAAGGAGGGGTGGGGTGAAGGTGTTTTAAGATTTGGTTTTACTTCTCTTTATCCTTGTTTTGATTTGATTTGTAGTAAATTAAATTGATTTTGTTTTTTCCCAAGATGAGTCATATTTTTGCCTGTGACCATAATTGGTGAGTGATCCTTACCTGTCCTTGTCTTGACCCACGAGCTTTTCTTTTTATTTTCTCCTCCTCATCCCACCAGGCAGGAGAAGTGAGTTAGTGGCTTCATGGTGTTTTGTTGGCAGCTGGGCTTCAACCACAACAATTAGTTATCTAACTGTAGTTGATAATTCCAGAGTTCTAGTGATGGTGATAAATACATTGTGAAAAAATTTCAGCACAGGAGCTTCTGAGAGCTTTCATTTGTTTTAAAGAGGGAAAAAAAATGCAAGTGTGCATCAGGTCCTTAAAGACTGTTTGGCAACCACCTTAAATATCTTTAAGTGCTAGATGCTTCATATTGTAGACAGCATCTAGCAAAACCAGTGGGAAAGCCAGGGAAACCACTTTTGTGAAAAAAGTGGTTGTCTCATTATTTCTTTGTATGCCTTTCCCTATGTGTAAAGTCAGCACCTACTTATTTCTGTTTTTTTCCCTTGCTGTACCTACCCAAACTTCCATGAATTCAGTGTTTTCCACATTTCCCTTCATGGTGAGAGAAGTTGGGACTTGAGAAAGTTATACCTCAGAGTAAGACTTGTGTCCTTTTTTTCCTGTGTTTGCTTGCAGCAAGTTCTCTCGCTCTTTATAATCCAAGTGTTGTTCTAGGTTTTGTCTTGATTGCTTTTTTTGTTGGAACAAGGAATTCATGTACTCCTGCATATGAAAATCTGTTCACCTATCATTATGCTGAATTTAGAACGGCCTATTCAGTGCTACAGTCAGCAGTTTGCTTATGTTTTTATGCTTGTAGTCTATCATCATTTGTATCTTCTCAGGGCTTACACTGCAGCCCCTCAACAAGGGATTGTCTTTTCTCTTCCTTGTCCCTCAGGTTTGTCCTGACACTCTTCAGAGCTTTGCCCTTTTAACAGACTCCCTTCTGTCCCAGGTCCAAGAATGAAGACAATGCTTTTATTTTTGTACCTATTTGGCATTGTTTGTGAATACTTTTTCATTGTTTTGGTAGCTAAGCTTGTACCAACACTTCAGAATACATTGATTTGCTTAAGGAAGAAGGTAAAGCAAATCTGCCTTTGTCTGTCTAATACGGTACTTAAAGTACATAACCAGATATTGGAAGCTCATTCTCAGGGAAAGAGTTATTGATACCAACAGCCCAACTAAATTGCCCATTCTACATTTATAGTTAGAACAGATGTAGAGAACTACCTGTTCTAGGGACCGACCCTGACCTGAACTGGTTGATGAACGAGAAGTTGTGAAATGATATCCTCTCAAAATCCAGAGAGATAAAATCCCCATGTTGGTGCAGGACTGAGATGGGACTTGCTCATTCACCATGGCAGGCTCCAGCCCCATCCCTCACTCCCCACTCCCTCTGCAATAGCTCTTACATTTGTCACAGCATAATTAAAGCTTAATTGAGCCAAAGAGACAGACTGAAAATTTGGTGAAAGAGACAGACTGAAAAGGAGCATGAATCTGTGGCCGTGAGGTCACAGCACTTGCTGGCAAGTGACTGGAAATACTCTTAAATCCCATTTACGTAGTTTGTTTAGTAACTGTTCTTGAAACAGTATTGGGAATCCAATTTTTGATTTTGTATTTCGGATTTTCCTTTCAGCATGAAAGTCTTATCCAGTAGGTATCAAGTCATGATTTTCCTGTAGTGAAAACATTTTTTAGCCCTGTGGTGGGAAGTGGAAGAAGCACCAACAGCCAGGGAAGGTGCCGAGCCCCAGCCTTGAGGTGTTCATGGCTATTTTAGTAACTCCAGCACCTCCAAGTACAAATTTGAAAATGAGCATTTCCTCACAGGTCAGAAAGCAGAAGACAAATGAAGTATGAAGCGGTATGGATGGTGCCCTCCTCTTCCCCCCCCACATGAGGCCCATCATGTCCTGCCTGGTACCTGTGTGTGCCAGACCCAGAGGGCACCAGCAGATTCTGCCTGGCCCCCTGGCCTCTCCCAGCCTGCCCATGTCCCCATTTCCACCCAGACCGGGCTGCCAGTCCCTGCATCGGCTATGTTTTCAGTGTGCCTGTCTCAGGTCCTGCCTGTAGGCTGGAGGTTAGGCACCTGTGGCAGCTTGTCTGCAGTCCGGCTCCTCTTGCTCCTGACAGGACTGCCTGGAGGGCCCCAGTGCTGCCGATAGGCGCTGCAACCAGGCATCTGCCTCTTTCAGGTATGTCTTTATTTCTCATTTTCAGGAGATGGCCAGCCTGGGCAGAGCAGTATTTCTGTGGTGGAGCCCATGAAGATGCAGAGGTGTGAGAAGCCAGGGAGGGAACACCAAGGCAGGCAGCGCAAGCAGGCAACAGTGCTGTTTTTCTGCTGGGCCCCGCTCCAGTCATTACATGAGCATTTCATCTAATGACAGTTTAATTAATAACAGACCTTGGAGCAAAGACCAGAAAAAGGGCCTTGTGAAGTTAAATCCCTTTCATGTTACTGCCAGCCCCGGAAATCCAGTTACTGAACACGGACTCTCAGCGGCAGTGGGGCAGCCTCGCCAGCATGGTAAGGCAGGCTGCTCAGGGCATCTCCCTGGGCGAGGGGATGCCTCACGGAGGGCTCTTCCAACAGCAGCTCTTTCTCCTGCTTACAGGAGCATCCTACCCACAGATTGTTAACTCAGGGACTTAGTGGGGGGCTGTTCCTTGCCTATCCTGTATGGAGCTACCGTTAGGGGACTGGGTCCCCTCAGGAAGGGAGCTGGTTTTTAGCAGTGCTAAAAAACCCACCCTGAAACACAGAGGCACATGCATGGATTATAGTGCAGTCCAGCAGGGGAAGCTGAGCACCTCTGTCCTGTTAAAATGAAGGCGTGATGTACAGAGCTAGCCCTTTTGAGGGACACCCATCAAAGGCACAGCCTGTGGCACCCGGCGGCATTTGGGCCTCTCCAAGGAAAGGTGCCAGCTAAATGGTGTTTTCAGGCTGAGTAGGCAATTCCTCTCTAAACGCGTACATGAAGGACCTCTCTTTTCCCTGGATCAATCCCATGTTCATACTAGCTGTAGTTTGATTGTTACATACCTCCTAAGGGTTACATTTTCTCTAAAGGACTCGCATGATAAGCTATTCAAAAAAAGTAATCTTTCATTGCCTCAAGACAGGCAAACTCTTTTGTTACTGTCATTGTGAATGGGCTCAAAACTGAAATGCTTTTACATAGTTCAGTCTTTAAATGCCCTCTTTTTATCCTAATTCAGGAAAGTCTAGATTTGTAACAGTCCTGGATTTTAGTATTTCATTTTATTTAAAGAAAAAATGTCCAAGGAGAAATATGGTAGTTTTTATTCCTTTAATTATGATTTTGTTTTCTGAAGTAGAGCAGTGAATTCTTGATAACAACATATAACTGAATGAAATAAAATCATCCTATCTGTAATTTTAATGCTTTATCAATTCTTGAAGTAAAAATATACCTGTGTGTACAATTTTGCTCACCCACTACTTTTAAATCTCAGTAAGAACTGCTCATGCTGTACAATAGTCAGCATTTTGCCTATATTTTTATGCATGCAATTTGTCATCAGTTTGTGCCTCTTTAGGGCTTGGCAATGATTTATTAAATAGTCTCTTCTAGCTGCAGTGTTCCTTTCAAAAATTACTTTTCTTTCCTGAGGCTCTTTAGTAAAAAGCAGAAGAAGGTATAGTGGCAGAAGTATTATAAACTAAAGCAGATGGCATTTCAGTTTTGGAGAATATAATGAAGCTTGCACACAATGTTAATTGTCCCATAACTCAGCGCATTTCTTGCACTACGTTGAAAATCAACCAGACTTTTCCAGGAGGAAGGATTTTCACATGATTTAAGAAGGTGTCAATAAAATAACATACAATGTTGTAAAACTTGGAGAGGTCAATACATTATCTAATGTAAGTAAGGACTTTGGCTGACTGATGCTTTTGAACATGTCCAGTCCTTTCCAATGACCATGTTTAAAATTCTGATGTAACTCAAGAGACCATAAGTAATTCCAAGTACTGAAACATCAAGGTACAGAGAAGAGTTGAACTGACTCATCTACACCCCCCTAATCACTTCCTTTGGGAACTGTCAATAACATGATTAAATCAGTTTTGACCAATATATCGTGTTTACTTGAGTATAAATTTCTCCACCATCGAAGGTGGTGAAATACACTTTGTTGTGGCAAAAATTTAAATGCCTTTCCAGATCAAAGGGTAATTTGAGTGCATTTCTTAATGATCTCCAGCATACTTTCAAGACTCTTCTATTTCACCAGAGAAAACTGCTTATAGTTCACTTTGGAGAAGGAATAAAGTATGTGCTACTGTGACAGAGTAAATAATGCTGGTAAACTAATTACTTACCATAATCAGCTGTATTTTTACGGATGAACAGAATGGTATTAGATCCGAGATCCCAATTTCTGGAACAGGCATCAGATAATATTAATATAACTACAGAGGCAAAATTAGTGTCTTCATTCTAAAACAATAAGCAAAATGTCCCTTGCTTGTTTTTAATTTTTTTATGCTCTTACTAGTCTCTGAACTGTCTTACCCCTTTCAGTCTTTCCCATTTTTTCTGTCAACACATTTTTCTGAGTTCTTGGATTATAACTCTTTGTCATGATATATATTTAAAACCTATTCATTTTTTATTTGTTCTTTAAGATTGTGTTACTAAATTGTATGTAACATATACTGTCAACCTTACATAAAATCCAGAAACGGTTGCCAGTGATAAATCTTGCATGTGCTTCAAAATTGGATAAAGTGTTTGTATCTGGTTTTAGGCTGCCCTTCAGCATTAAGTGGAATGGGTACTACAACCTAGTACAGCACAGTCTGTACATACGGATGGGTGTTTATTAACCACAAGATGATAGTTTAACACAAACCCCTCCTCCTTGGTTTTGCTTGAATTACAAGTGGTCATGTTTCTTCAGATACTCAGGAGTGTTTTTTCTCTTCCTCAAAACAGAAAATAACACTGTGTATTAATGATCTAATTCAGAAAGAGTAAATCTGTCATCCATTTGAGAAAGTGAACTAGTATTTGGAAGATATTTACATGAATTTGAAGCTATATATTGGGGCGGGGGGGAGTTATCACAGGTGCTTATTTATATTGAGCCATTTAACCATGTTATTTTTTGAAAGATAATATACTTAACCAATGAAACACTCTCAAATAAGTTGTAAGGTTAAACTAGAACATCAAGGTTAAACTATGACACCAACAAAAGAGAGTCAGACTCTATCTGGTCCTCCATACAGTGTCTGTGGGAGACTTTGCTTCCTTAACCTCAAAGCACTGATTTTGACTGTAGCCAAAAAGGGCATTGGTAGCTTCTTTCTGCAACTATTCCTCAAGTGTATTTTCTACCAGCCTGGAAATTATGCAATCACATTGTCCATGCCTTTGTTTTACTGCATATTTCAGCTGTATGAATTTCATTCCTTTTGAAGAAAATCTGTCATTGCTTTTTGTTTCCCCCCCTTCCTGACACTGAAGGAAATCTTTTTGCACAATGGAGTTTAAGTCTTCTGTACAACCTCTTGCAGAGCTCACAGCCTGACAGACAAACAGGAAGAGGAACAGTGAAAAGCGTAAGAATGAGCAGTCCTAGAACCCAAAGAATCTGTACAGCCCAAAGGCAATTTTTAGCTTTCAAAAATACTGAATATACAAGGCTTCAGATGTCTGAATAGTTATGATTATATATGGTTAGAGGGCAGTGGTACACCTTGCACAGTTCCTTTCTCACTCGGATGTCTATTATTTGCTACGATCTTTGAGACAATTAGGAATCAAGGTGGGATTTAGCAAATCCTGTCACTTCAAATCCTTTTTACATTTTGTAGTGTGAAGTTATGAAGCGTAAACTTACTCCTTTTCTCCCAATTATTTCTGGATGTAAATCAGAAAATAAACACACAGAATATTTAAAGAAAGCTGAAAAAGGCCACATAAAATGCTTTATTCTTTGGACTTCCTGGGAGAAGTTTGATTCCAAACCACCGTTTTTACCAGTACAAAATATTTCAGGATAACCTAGGTAAACTGACTAAAAACTAAAGCTGAATACCACAATGGACAAAGAATGAATACAAGTATGTAGGTCTCCACACCCATTTCTTTCTGAAGAATTAGAAATGCTACATTACTTTCTTAAAATGTAATATGGCCATAGGACAATACATAATTTTAAAATGTGAAAGGATTTAATGGGCCATATGCTAGTAAACGAAATGAGTTTCTGAATTTGTGATCCAATGCTTGTGTGGAAAGTAACTATGCCTTTTTTTCCCTACAATATTTTTTCTGAATTACATTCCTCACAAGTGGTGTTTAAAATAATTTATTGGATAGTATCACCACTTCTCCCTGGGTAGGAGGACAGAAGTGAGGGAATGTCTTAACAAGCATTGCTTCTATGGATCATGCAGTGGGGAAGCTCACCACATCAAAAATGCTGGTGTCTATTTAGGTAGAGTGATGACATTTGTTATTTCAGGCTGCGAGGAGATAGTTGCTT
>VYZV01031615.1:18474-31517 GCA_013401275.1 Pandion haliaetus | reverse complement strand
GGCAGTGGGCGCCGCCGCCACGCCGGACCGCGCCTCAGGGAGGGTTCCGCTGGCGGCGAGGCCATTCCGGCCCTGCGGCGGCCTCGTCCCGCGCTGCCCCTCGGTTCAGGGCGGCGCGGTGACGAGCAGCCCGGCAGCCTCCGAGGTAGCGAGCGGCAAGGGGCAGCAGCAGAGGTGGTGGCGGGAGCCTGTCTCCCTCGGCGCCGAACAAAATGGCGGCCCGCTCTGCCCCCTTCCCTGTTCCTAGGTGTACAACTTTGCACGGCACTCTCCGGCCCACAGAAAGGAATGACCTGATCGTCCTGGGGGTGTAGGCGACCAACTGAAGCGCAGCCATAGACACACTCGTAAAGTTTTACTAGAATATAAATGCATGCTTTCTGTGGCTTCGTAATCCTGGGTACAGCCACCTGACTGAGGTAGTCGACAGCCAATGGTATCATTAACTCCCAGGTATAATAATCTCAGAAGAAATTTTCAGTATCTGTCATTGTTACAAAATCACTTTTAAAAGCAAGGGCTGGGTTGTTTACTTTTTCAGGAAAGCAGATCCTGCTATTTTTCCCCTAAATTCTGTTGAAATAACAAGAATTCCTGATCTGGGAATGAGGGAAATAACATGAAGGGGAAGAAGATGGGAGCTGTCAGAAGTACTGCCAGCTGGTAGTCCATGCAGTTGTCACAAGGCTTCACTGGAAATTAGCCTTAAAAGTGCCTCATTCTATTATTAAGAACTTTCTTGCCCCTGGTCTTTCCCCCTTCTCGTCATCCACTTTGCATATTCCATTTTACATGTTTAAATAAAAAAGTCGATGTAAATGTCTTTTAAATTGACACTATCACAAGACATTGAGGTCCCTATGAATAAGTTACTGCACTCTGACATTTGGAAGTCATCAAATGAGACAGTATAATGTCAGCTTGATATTTTTCACACTATGAAAATATCAGCTTCACGTCAAAGATCTAAATTCCATCTTAATGTAATAAATTTTCTTGTATTCGCAGACTAGCAAAAATGCTAAATATTTAAATTTGAAATGAACTTCTACAGTTGCAATATGGCTTTCATATTCCATTATTATTAAACTGAAAGTCAAGATCTTATTTTCCCTCTTTTTTTATTCCTTCAAACATTGCAGTATTTGATAGAATAACATTAGCCATATTCATTTCTCTAAAAAGATGCTTTCCCATCAACACGTGGCAAAGTTAAAAAAAAAAATCTTGCTTTTTAGAGTCAGCCTATATTAAACCAGTTCCAGCATCATGTCATAAATTGATATGCCACTGACAATACCAGTATTTTCCACTTTGCCTGACAAGGCAAACAGAATGCAACCTTTCATACGTGTGTAAGATTAATCTTCTCAGTGTTATCTGCAAACGTAGTATCCTTTGCTTTCTGCTCACCATAATTATGGCCCAAATCAATTAGGTGTTGCATGACAACCACTAGTGATTGTATATAAAACTGAGAGTTTAGACATGTTTTCCCCTAACCTGAGTGGTGAAGAGTAGACAGACATTTCAAAAAAAAAAAAAAATTTGGAACATCCATCTACCTCTTTTTGCCATCATTTCCATGCCAGCCACCCTGCTGTCCCAGCTACTGCAACTGTAAGCAGTCCTAAAAGCATGTACTCTAGAAGGCATTAAAGGACCACTAGGAAGAGTCTAAAAACCACTGCAGTTGCCCATTTTGGGGTCACAAGACAAACACTAACGAGGAACCCATAACCACAGCTAAGTGCGATGGCTAACCTATGCAACACAAATCAGGTCCATCTTTCAGCACTGCTGTAGGACAGCTGCAGTTCCTATATTTTCCGCTACAACAACGTTGACAGCCCTAATGCAGCCAGAATGGTATTCTTACCAGCTAGAACTGTTCTTAACTGCATTAAATAGCACTGATTTTTTCAGATACCTAAGAAAGAAACCATTATTTCTGTAGTAACAACTGTAAGTGTTACCGCAATGGTAGAATTTTTCCCAAAAGTGGCTTGTACAAAATGGCAGAGAGAAAGCAACATGAAAACCTGTAAAAATCACTCCAAATAAGCTAAAAGGCAAAAGTTTAAAGAAAACAGGAGAAGCAACCCTGTAATTGTGAAAAATAGTGATAAAACATGGAGAAGTTTTTCCTCAGTATTCTTAAGTACAGCTAGTAAAAAAGTTTTCATCATTTTTTTTGGCCCAAAGCAAGTGTTTTTTTAAAGTTGGAATTAATTCATTTAACAAAAAATTTACATTGCAAATTAAAGCTGCCAAAATTTGCATGGTTTGTTCTAAGGTTAAATTCAACATTTTTATGAGGTTTTGCTCTTTGGTTTTTGAAAATGAGCTAATGAATTCTCATTGATATATAAAAAAAGCCTTCTCTAATTTGAGAAAAAATAAATCAGAGGAAAAATCTTTTATATTACTTTTCCTTTTAAGTATTTTAGTAGCAAGTTTTTCAAGGATTTGTGGTCTAGCAGTGCATTTTAAAGGCACTTGCATTTATCCTCCATGCATCAAACTGCTCTAAGTCAATTCCCTAAGACACTTAATCTTTTGGCAGATGGAAACTCATTTTGAAAGTCTACTAATGATCAATTAAAGCATTAGCTATCTCTATAGACAGGAGGTTTATGGGGTCACAGTCTTCAGAAGCTGGAGGCAAGAGCAGCAGCATGTTAGAAAAATAGCTAAAACACTCTGTAGTTACCACAAAATTGGCAAAACATTGGAAAACAAAAATCATTATTTAGTCTTTAATAGTTGGGGTTTTTTTGCCATATGTTGAAAACAAATGTGATGGTTTCTATTTTGTAAGAGGCCATGGTCCAAACTGAACGTCAGCAAAGGAAACCATCTATTCTTTTAAATTTTTTTAATGAGGCCTAATAATACTCAATACTTCCAATAAATTTGCATTATCCTTTGAAAATTGGATTCATTCAGACTCCAGTCATAAAAATATGTACCCATGCTGCAAATATGCAGACATGTCTTGTGAGTAGCTGCCATTGGAATCAGCGGTTCGCTGGTAAACAATGCATCATTTCACACATGCTCAAGGCCACACGTTTAGGTTTGGAGTCAAGACTACTACTTTGCCCACAAGTTTCTATACAATTTGATGTACAAGTAGTAATACCAAATAGATGCAACTATCACATTCATAAAACAATTTAAGATTCTTTCTCTAGGAGTTTGGCAAGCCATTTTTTCTGGAAGGAGATGCACATAAAAGTGATTAACCATCTAATGCAAACTAAAACAGATGCTTTTTACAAAATGTCATATCTAGTATGACCATAGGTTCCTATTATTACTAACATTGCTGAGAGAATCAATACTTACTTGATTCACTGCATATAGATCTTTGCCTGCAATTTACCTTGGAGAAAGTAAGATAAAATAATAAATAGAGTAAAAATGCATGAGCTTGCCTACTAAAAATTTGTAGAAAACTAGCAATGCTGTGTATTTTTAAAAAGAACCTGTGTAAACATACTTGTGGGTAGGGAAGGGTGTGATACTGAAGACATAAGCACAGCTAGCATTATGAGTAGTATATTCTTTCCTCAAAGTAAGTTCAGCTTCCACATCAAGTACATCTGCTTGTGGAACCTTACTACAAGGATTTTCCAGCAGGTGTAAGCAAGGGGAGACAAAGAATTAAAGTGTCATTTAATTTAGTAAATGCTGGGGACAGATCTCTTTAAAAAGCAAAGGACTGGTGTTTTTTAAAGGGGCATTTCTACCCTCTATAAAGAACAAAACATTAGTAAGAGTCCAAAAATAAGCAGTGCTCCTTAGCTTACCTGTTCCCTTCATTCTTAGCTGCTGAGCTACAGCAACCTTAGCATCTGTGCCTCCATCTTTTGAACTTTGGCACATTAGCTATTATTCCCCCACACTTTGACACAAGAGCTGAACGAACAAAATGGGACTGCATAAGATGACAATTTATGATCATTTTCAGAGAACTGAGAGATCCTTTGCCACTCACACACCTTTTGGAGGCAGAACAATATTAATCATATTTTAGACTTTAAATAATTATTTACAGAGCACATTAAAGTCCTGATAATAAATACATTATGCAAACATTAGACGGCATTGTTGTCCCATTTCACACTAAACTAGCATACCTCTTTCACATCGTAATTCAAAAATGGTAATCCAGAACACTTTGCTTTGGCAGTAAAAAATAGCAATAATCAACAACGGACACAAATACCCTCTTATCAGCAACACAGTCTCTTTCTTCTACAGCAAAGTAGGGCAGAAATTCTGGGGCTTAGCTGAAAATTTCCTAAGAGATTGAAGCCAGGACCATCAGCATAGTATGAAAGGGAGGAGCAAAGTTGTTTCTAGGGGAGAGGGAAATAAATAAATAAGTAATAAAAGGCAACAGAAGAGCTACAGCTCCCCTTTCCAAACTGTCTGCTAGTACAATACAAGCGCAAGATGTCATAGGATGACTCAACATGGCCAGGAACTCCAGGCATCCAGGAAGGACAAGCCTGTGAATTACTCCCTAATTACAGGGTACTCATGTTGGCCAATTACTAACAGGACATACCGCAGAAAAGCAGAGAGCTGAGCCAACGTTATGGAGTAGGGAGGGTTGTAGGCACAGCAACCACGTTTGGTGCCCCTCTAGACTGGCAGCATGGTGCCAGGCATCCCAACTGCAGGGTAGTCACTGGCTGCCTGAAGCGATGCAACAGCAAGAGGCCAAAACCAGAATGCAGAAGTCTCCTGCTCCAGGTGATAAAGATGAGTACCACTCCTGACTACATATTCATGACCCAAGACCTGACTACAGCTAGAGCGTTACGCCGGAGTCCTTTTCCATCAATCAGTCACAGAGGCTGCAGTTTCTGAGCACTGCAATATCCTTGAAGAACGCATCTTCAGCTGCAGACCAGAAGAGCTCTCCTAACTGGTTTTAACTGCAGAATTCAAACACAACAGGTCAAGCAGGGGCTTTGACACAGTAAAGCAGAACACGGGTGAACTTCAGATGCCTACATACACAACTGATATAAAAAGTGGCCCTGCTTTAGTGACCGTGTCCACATTTTCCCTTTTGCTTGTGCACAAGGTTAACCTGGTTTGAGATGCTGGGTTCCAATGTTCCATTTCTTCTGTTTCAGCCTGACTGGTACCGGGAACCTGATGCTGAACCTGCCAAATTCCCTGAAAGGGCCTGATCAGGATACTTCACTTTTTTGAGCTTCGTGAACTCTCCATACCTTTCTATACTTACAAAGAAAGGATAGAAATGTGTTTGTTTATGCATATACACGCATTACCTCTAATCTAGCCTAAACAATATTTTTACAGTTAAAACATCCTCCCAAAGGGTAAAAAACATCAATTTAAATCAGTTTTCAGCTTCACATTAGAATTCTAATCATTCTGACACCCATCTTCTGAGAAATACTGAACTGCCAACATCATGCATAAGTAACCCAAACCTAAAAAAGAAAACTCCATGTTTACTTCCTTAAGTCTTACTGCTGGTAGAAATGAATTATTTTCATTTACACTTCAAGGATTATTTAAAAGAAAAAAATTCCTTGCATTCCTCTCTTCAGAAGTTAGCCAGACTCAGGATGAATATATTTGTTGTCATATGCTCTTATTCCAAGAGCTGCTGGTTTGATTCCCAAACACTTGAATTTAGCCCTTGGTTTTTGGTTCTGTATTCACCTGAACAGATGAGTAGTATATATTCAAAGATGTGAATTTAGCCCTTGGTTTTTGGTTCTGTATTCACCTGAACAGATGAGTAGTATATATTCAAAGATGTGATTAGTTGTAACAGACTACAATCTCATACGACACATATAAGAGCTCATCTTAATACTTACAGCTGAAAATACGATCACCAAATACCAAGGTTAGGAAAAGTGTATTTATTTGATTCTCCTTTTTGTTTGATGACAAAGAAATACATTTCATTAACAGTAGCACAGAAAAGAACAATTTTGAATCTATGTGAGATGGAACATAACAGAAGACAGTAAATGCATGAAGTGGCATGTGACACCTTTCACCAGATTTAGCAGCAATTACAATTTCCATAATGCACTCAATATCACGCTTCCAAAATCAACAAAGCAAACTTGTTCTTTTGAAGCTGCTGAAGCACTCCCTACATTGCTGTACCTTTTCCATATTTAGTTGTGAAAAGTGCAGAATCCTGCATGTATCAAGTTACCAAATGTACACATAAATGAACCAAACAAAAAAAAAAACCCACCCCAAAAAGCAGTAAGCCTCAGTCTTTACTGTTAGAACAGAGAGGAGCAGCTCTTTCATTATCAGATCCGCTTCATACAAGTTCACACGCTTCTCCCATCTCTCATATATACACTGCCTACCCAGATGGAGATTATTCTTTTTTGCCCCAAAGTGTTTTTCATTTATATATGTATAAGAATCACTAAAAAGGTGAAAAAGGAATGAGGAAAGTGGATAGGGGTAAGAGCATCATTTTCTCTTGGGATTCTGGACTTCTGGGTAATATTTATTCCTACCATGCAGTACAGTTGCCTCTGAAGTGGGAACCACTCATCTCCATTAGTACCTTAAAATATGGAAGCTTCCCTGAGTAATTTTTTTCCTAAATGGGAAGTTACGTGACTGAAACTTTGTGAGGCTTTACCCTCAGGAAAAAAAAAAAGAAAAAAAAAAGAAAAAAAAAGAAAAAAAAACCAACACCACCTTCCAATGTCAGTTAAAAATAACCACTTTCAGAAAAATTAATGTACAGCTGGTTCCCAGTTAAGGTTGTGAAGTTTCATGAAGGAAGCTTCTCCCATCTGAGAAGCTACAATGAGATACGCTCTTACTCCTTCCATTCCCAAGTGTTTTGCATGGAGGACTCCTTCTCAAGAGTAATATATGCTGAAAGGGAGGAATAATTTCAATTTAGGGGTATGTGGCACCTGAAATTTACCAAGCTGTGCAAATTTAAAGCTATTACAGTGGAAGACTTAAAAAAAAAAAGTTAGTTTCCCTTATTAAGCACAAACATTAATCAAATCTGTAAGCCACACAACATTAACATGCATCGCTCTTAGAAAACGCTCAAATCAGCCTTATTTCTTGGCACTTTTGATAACCCTTTTAGCCAAGTTATATACACACCTGTAATATGTCTCACTATAACCACCATGCAGTAATGTGTACGACTGTGTAGTCACACACCCTTGTGCAATTCCATATTATATAAAAAAAACATGCTATGGTATAGTTGATGAAGCCAAGATACAAAATACAGATGCACTGCATGACAGTTTCTTTAAATAAGGCTTAATTCTGTCCCGAATGCATTACATGAGACACACATTTAAGACATGAAAATACTAGAATACAGTTTTCTTACATCAGAAAAGAAACCTTTTCAATACTCAAATAAAGAGCCATTAAATACCAATTTTATCTCCTTTTAGACATGTTGTTTTAAATGTAACTGACACTCATTTCCTTCTTTTAACAGATGTTCTTCTGTTCAGAGATAAATTGCAGATTAAGGCATGAGAATATCCTGCTTTTCAACTTAAGGTACCTTTAAAAACACTCATACTAGGCTATACTTCCTTCAACAGAATAAATTTTAGTAAAGTCTTCTGAGGAAGCATGTATTTGAACGGGTAAAGTACCCATGTGAAAACAAATACACGGGTTTACATAGTTAAGAAAACACACAGTTTGAAACAGTCCAGATCTTTCACCCTTTATTCACCATCTAAGTATCCAAATACTGTAGCTATATGAAACCAGGTATGAAATTTCCAGTTTTCACTATTTAAGTAATACTCAAAACTCCAGTCAGAATCAGAAACCTCATGTATTTGGTGCAGCACTGGAGTCATGAAATGCAAGCTTATGCAGAATCTATGACAAAGTAAGAAGAGATTTCCCAGCTCTTAAGAGAATGAAGATACATGTTTTTGCTACTGTAACTTTATTACTTCATTCAAAACACCATAAAGCGTCAGTGTACTTAACAACGGATTTCCTCATCCTCCCTTCCCACCCCCAAAGAACAGTGGTGATGATGAAAATAATGATAGCTGCAGTGAACTTCTATTTCAAGTCCTAGTATTCACTTATCCTTAGTCTAGGAGGAAAGTGGTTTACTTTGTCTACACACCACCGGAGTAGTTATGAAGTCCACCGCCACCAAGCTACCTTCATTCTGTCCCATACAGCCGAGAGAGAGTCAAACGCAGGGCGAACATCAAGGATAGTGAACTGGTAGTTCTTATCTACTGCTCCACCATCATAGTAATCAATAACGTATCGCACCTCTTTTCCACATCGGTCAACAATCCAATCATGTCTGTCAAAGGGAAGTTCGTATCTGGAAAGACAGATAATAGACCATGTAGATATTTTAATGGATATTATGAACCTTGGAGAGGAAGTCCTACTAAAGAAGATTTATTTATCCAGATACTGGCATAAGATCCCCACTAGTACTTCTATCTTCTAGCAATTACAACTTGCAATTCCAGTTCTGAAACATCATGAAATAAACTCTACACCACGTTTTCAGACACATCTCACTACCCTCCCCACCTCACTGGAAGACCTTCTTTCCTGCCCACGTACCCCATCCATGAACGTATTCTGGCTCTTGGTGAATACTCCTTCGCTTTGCCTCCAAACCGCATCAGTGATGGTCCACATGGGCACTCCCTGTGCACACAATTAAAAAAGACAATAGTTTTCACCTTTTAAAACAGTCTTCTTTTAAGTGTTTAAACCACTGTGGTAATTTGTTTAGTAACAGAAAAACTGAATAGGAGAAAAAGCAACAGTGAAAAATTAATTGCAAGTGATCTAAACAAGCTTTTTTTTTTTTTTTTTTAAAAGGTTTGAAAAGTCCCCCAGTTTCTGACAGCACTTACTGCTGGTATGATAAAGTACCTTTGATATGCTTCACACCATTGTTCTAACTTATCAATAGAGCAGTTCTCAGCAAATCTAATCCACAGATTTAATAGATTAAAGAACGGAAAACCATAATCCAAACTACTGTGTAACAAAGACCATGGAATTTCAGAGAACAATTTCTACATACAGAATGCTTAACTAGTTTCTCTCTTCTAGGAACAGGGACTATACTAACCTAAAAGGTGGCAGCTGGTTTTATACCAGTCACTTTTAATCTAAGTTTACATCTCCTGTCTTTTTCGTGATATAAAGACCTCAATTAAGTAATTCCCAAATAGATACAGTAAGAAGTTAAATTCTCCAAATCCACATTATGCACACACCACCAAAATGCTCATCAGTTTTATCAATACAATAATTACTCAGTTCTAGTTAAGCTCTTCTGGATAATCTTCCTCCATATTAATCAAAATGCAGGCTCCTACAAGACTCTAACTTTTCAGATGTATCAGCACCAAAATATTTCTGCAAAAACTAAAGAGACATTCTACTTTCAAAGAATTACAAAAGCAAGAGCTAAACCAAAGGATTTGCTTTTCATTTCACATGTACGTACACAGCATGAAGAGCTTCCCACTTCAAAATCTCCTTCCAAGCTTGCTCATTATTTTGGTTGTGAATCTTAATGATGTTAGTCATGTCTTCACCTGTTATGTCATCATCTTTCCACCTCCACCTAAAAAATAAGAATTTGAAAAGTTTACAAGCATTACAGCACAACTACTCCACCTTCCTCAGTTTACCTGATGGGCTTTTGAATCAAGAGATTTAAGGTTTTATGCAAAGACACAAAGCAAGTATGGAAACTTCTGGCTCATCTGCTTAAGCATCTTGAGAACTACTTCATTTTCTGTGCAAAAGTGTAGTTATCAAAGTTATCATCATAGAGATCCACAAATTCTAGTTAGCTGAATTAACAGCTTAACTGGATCAGAAAGTTATCAGTGTGCAAACATCAGCACATCCACAGTATTCGTAAAAATACTTGGGAAAAATCCCACTTGCATTCCTAATGCACTAAAGTCCTGTATTCAATAAATTTTGCATACAGTTAGAAATGCCTTTCGTCTCTCTGACCCTGCGCTACGACTACGCACGTGCTTCCTTTTCAACAGGCATAACATTGAACACATTTAAGTGTTTACAGGATCAAAATTTGTGTGCTCAGTATAGACTGCTTATGACATATTAAGAACAATATTGGTACGTAGAACTAAGAATTGCTATTGTTTTAACAGTAACCACCTTTGAAGTTGATCTGTTTGAGAATGACAAACAATTACAAAAGAATGAGGAAACAGCAGCCCAGAAGGTTTTTTTAGGCCACAGGAGACATCTACCATTCAGTTAGATCTTGCCCACACTGAATTTTTGCAAAGACTGAAAACATCTACTTGTCAAACAATTTTCACGTTCAGCAATTTTACAAAGTCAAGTTAGATGTTCTCACATAGAACTTTTACTATCAGTTTATAGGATTAGCATGAAGCCGATTTAGTTTGAAAGCTGGCAATCATGCAAAGTGCCTATGCCTATGTACTGACTTTTCAGAAAATCTGAGTAGTAGTAATTGCCTGACACTCCCGACCACCTTGCTGACCACTAGAGGAGACATGGCCTTTGAGACCAGCTCACCCTTTAATATAAACCTGTTTATAAAAATAGACATTTTTAAAAGAGCTAGTTAATTATTTACTGCTTATAGTCCACAAGCTCTTAAATAATATCAATGAATAGTAACTAATGATATTACTTCATGAGTTTCAGGCTCACAGACTCCATCTGACAATTCATAGTGTATTTACCCTTTTCTTATCATAGCATTCCAGAACATCTGCTCTGAAGGGTAGACCCATTTCTTGTCAGAATGTGCTCTAGGAATGGAAGATTCTTCTCTAGCAGTCGACAATGGAAATGGTTGACCTGGGGATGGCTGCTGATTAGGAGGAGGCATCTAGAAAACAAGGAGAATCAACAACAAACAAAGAGTATGAAAATTTTTTTATGTTACAGTGTTTAAGAAAAATCAAAGCATAATCAATCAGCTGCTACAAAGATCAAGAAGTTCAGCTTTTATTTAAGTCCACCAAAATGACCCTTCTCTTTTGCAGAACTCTGCCTGAGTTTGTCACCTGAAGACTAAAGGAACCCTTTTGCCTAAACTTAAACTTTCAGAAGAGCAGTACTTTTTGTAAATCAAAGGAAATCTTGGAGAGACCTCAATCAGAACTCATCCATAATGCTATTACACAGAACCTAAAACCCACTAACGTAGCATAAAAACCATGCATGTAACTAACAAACAGAAATAGACAGCAAAAGATATTTACAAACTGGAAAACCACCTTTTATCAAAAAGATGTAAATCTGAAGAGAATGTTAAATAAGATATAACTTGTTTTTATACAAATATCTGCACAGAAAATGAGAAAAAACAGTGTTAAAAATAAAAAAATAACATTCTTTGCCAGAGCTTCCACCTTAGACAGTATCACTATTTACATTTTGGGGAGAGTATTTCAGAAGAAACAAGACTGAAGAAAACATCTGAAATAAGCAAAAGTTACCATATTGCTAGGATCTATGTCATCTTTCATTTGAGATGCACCAGCCTTCACCGGACATGCTACGAATTCATACGCTCTTTCTTGATGCGCAGGAACGTCGTCTGCATTCTCATTTCTATGATCAGGAGTCTTCATGTGCATGGGACAACCTGAAATACAGGAAAAAATAGCACACGTTTTGCTACAAAATGAAAACTCTTAAGACCTGGCAGGAAATGGAAAACAGTTCATTGAATGCTCACATAAATACGAACTGGTATTTTGCTTTTTCTTCTGAGCTTTGCTACAGTTTTAACTGTTCTCTTGCCCGCATTTTAGGGCCCACCACCATGGTAAGACCTAAGCTTCTTACGTAGCCTTGAATGCTCATTCCCCACCTCATGCTGGCCCCTATACTGAACTGTTGGGACTTAAGATTTCCACAGCAATGTCAATCAACACATGTTGACTGTGTCAACCAAGGAGCTGATGTCCTCCTCCTTCTCCAGACATACATCTTATTCCACCCTTCTGCTGCCCTTTTCCAGCTGCATATTCTCTAGCGACAGCCACCTGCCCCCAGTTACCATCTTTGCAGGGGCCCCTGCACCTCCCTGATGCTTTGTGGCTCTACCACTCAATGGGAATAATTTGCAGGACCCCTCGAAACGTGACAGTTGGGAGCGACCCACAGGTTCTACAGCAAGCACCTACTGCCTCTACAGACAAAGCAGCTTGTATGCTGTTCTGGTGAACAACTGACTCCTTTCCGTGAAAAGTTACTTGAGAGCTACTTTTGCTAAAGGAAAAACTCAAGCTTTTATTTGTAAAATAATTTTTCTTTTTTTTTTTCCCAAATATTTTTCAATCTGTTTTCCATGTAGAGAGTTTATTTCATTTAAGTTTCAAGAATAATTACCGCTCATTTTTTCCTGATGCATAGGACACTCTGAAGGCGGGGACACCGTCTGATATTGCTTGGATGCATTTGGCGACTGACCTGCCACAGCCGGGGAGGACGCAGACAAACCCATGGCTTCCGCGCACCGGGTGTTTTTAGATCAAGTTTCTGAAGAAAATAAAGCAAACATCTATAACACAAAATGACGCCAGTTATTTATTAAGGTGAATGCCAGTACAGGTGTGTTGCTGCATCACAAATTGAAAAAAATGAATAAAAAATCCGTTTAATAAACACCCAGCCTGAAAAAAAATCCACAGCGCCCACCAGGACTGACAGCGAAGGATCTCGCGTGGGACAAGCGGTGCGGGGGTCCCTACCGGTAACACCCACACCTACAGCCGCCGCCCAGCCCGTCTCCTCACGCCCACTGGCGGCAGGGCGAGGCGGCGCGGCCGGGGCCGTGGGGGGCTCTGCCCGCACCCCGAATCTCGCCGCAGCCCCACCAGGCCCCTCAGGGCAGCGGCACCCAGACACCCCGCCCCGCCGCGGGCAGGACGCGCCTCACGCAACGCCGCGCGCGAGGCCAACGCACCGTTACACACGCCCCGACCGACCCCGCC
>VYZV01031615.1:3239-18254 GCA_013401275.1 Pandion haliaetus | reverse complement strand
GCTGTTGCGGAGCGGAGCGGGCCGGGCCGAGCGCCGCGGGTCGAGCGCCGCTCCGCCGGGAGGTCGAACCGGAGACCTGTCTCAGGCGGCGGCGTTGTTCAGCTGCCCGGCGGCGAAGGAGGGCCGCTGGGACCGAGTGGAAGGGCAGGGCGCCGGCGGGGGAGGAGAGCCCTGGTTCTGCGGAGAGCTAACGGCTCCCACCGGTGGGAAGGGAGAGGGGGCGGCTGAGGGCTCTGGTTTCCGCGTACGGCACACGTACGGGTACAAAAGTTGTTTCGAAATCGGGCAACAGCAGGCAGTCCTGCGGACTGAGGCTCCCGTCCAGCCCCCGTAGAGCTGCGTTAGCGTGGGCGACCCGGGAGCTTCAGTGCTGGGGTTCTCTTCGCGAAATCGTTCCCCATTACAAATGCAGGGTTGTTTTAGTGGGTTTGGGTTTGTTTTTTTTTTTTAAAGAAGGTTAGAAAAAAGACTGAATGTACGAGCAGCATGCATCAATATTGTGGAAGTGTATCCTTTCTACTATTAAGGTACCTTAGTACCTCTCACGGTTTAAGATGGTTTTTAAACATTAACTAGTCAAAAAAAGTATGGCAGCTCTTTAAGATATACTAAGAGTATTGCCTTATTTCAATGCCAGAAGATGCCGTTTAACTATATACGTGAAATACTGTGCGTGACGCTGTAGGTCAGAAAACGGAGCTCATTTTGCATCACAGCAAGGAAGAGCAGTTTGATCCCATCCCCTTTGGACTAACAGATGGTAAGATCTAGCTGTGCAGTGACAGCTGTAGCAGCAGGTACAAACCCTGCAGGAATATTCCAACGTCGTTGACAGCCCATTGAGAGAGAGCCCACAAGTGCAAAAGGCAGGTGGGGAGACACAAGACAAACATTCATTAGAAATAATGTAACAATTTGATCAAAAAGCCAGCATTTTTTTTAAACATCCTATTTCATTGGAGCAATTAAAACCAACATTGAAGTAGGAAGGAATTTAAGCTTCAAGTGGCCCAGCTATTACATTAACTTGGAATGAAGAAAATCCAAATTCAAATCTGGAAGAGGGCTCTTCTGTCCCCTCTGTCTGTATTTTGGTGTAAAGAAAGAAATTAATGATTCTCTCCCATTTCTTTTCAAATAGATCAGAAAGATTAATAAAGACAAATTCTAAACCACACTGAAGCAGTTCTAACAAGCACTATTTCAAATTATGTAACTACCTGAATTAAAAAACTTCTTTTATACATTCCTCTCAAGAGTGCTTTTAAGAACATGTTCACATACCGTCTTTCAAAATAGGATCTTCCATATTAACGAGGACATTGCCAGTCAGCGTGAACATGAAATAAAAATACAAGTATAAAGCAATATCAACTATCCACTCATTTTTTGCCCTTTTACAGTCTTTATTATGTGAGAGGAAATTGTTTCCTACCCTTTCTGCATGCAGGAATTACTAGCACAGCATATTGAGAACCTGGAGTTAGGAAAGTGTCAGTAATTGAGTCTCTATTATATGCCTTAGAAAACATTATGATTGCCTCCATCATTGCCCAAGTTTTAGGCATATTTGGCTTTGCTGAAATCTCCTAAGACTGCATTCACAGTAACAGCTGTGTAAGCAGCACTAAACAAGATGCAATCATTTTAGTCTTCACTTGCTGCACTTGACAATGCAGTTTAATAATAAGAGCCTCCTGTAGACCAGCGGACATCTCTGCTTCCAAATATTTCAAGTCAGTAGCAGAACAACTCCAAGGTAAAACACGTTTTCTCTCTCCGATGTTCTCAAACTGAGAACTGGTTCTACACTCTCCTCTCAAAGTACATTACGTTGTTGATGTCAGTATGCTGTCTCCCCACTTCCTACCATCACACTCCACCAGAAGCAACAATTGCATTACTTATTAGTCATTCTATTGATAATAGTTTTCACCCTTTATAAGATAAGCCAAGTAGCAAATACTTTTTCCTGAATGGAAAGGTCACAATCTCAGCGAGGCACACAATCTACCCTTAGGTATTTTACACTGTGAACTCCAGAGAAGCAGAGCAAAATAAGAAGATACAACATTAGACCACCATCTGAAAAAAATGACTGATTACATAAAAAAAAAAAAATTTTAAAACCCCAAACTAATGCAGAATTATCACACCAGTACAAGTACAGAAAACAAAGTGTTCAGCAAGAACACAAACAGTAATTAAAAAAAAAAAAATTGAAATTGGGAGAAAACGAAGAGCTACTTTGCACCAGAAGATGACAAAGTATATACAAAATACTTTATATATCCTACATCTTAGGGAGAGGTATGTTTCTCACACTTTAAGCAAGATTTGTTGAATTTGTCAGGTTAAGAATGGCTCACTGAAAGGCATCCGTTGTTCCCAGGCATGCGTAGTCCTTCCTTTCCACTATTCAGTGTTAAAAGCTGCCCAGTGCCAATACGAAAGCCTCCCACCAAGCCCCATTGTCCTTCCTCAAGCAGTTGGAAATCTGACCTATATAGCATCTGACCCCAAATAACATTTCCAGACATTCCCAGTCACTTCCAAACAGACCGACTANACAAAACAGCAGCAACCTCCTTTGAGCATGGTCAGAAAAACCTCCAAGTTTTACCACACAATTCATGCTTCCCAGGCATACGTTCACCACACATATAGAATCTAGGAATTGCCATATTAAGGAACTTGATTGCCCATCTTAGTATTCAGTAAGGGACTGTGTAGTGCATCACATTTATAATACACTGACAACAGTAGCTCTTTATCCCTAGAGCCTTCAGACAACTGTCTGTCCAGCTTATGTCCTGAAACGTGATGTTACAATACAGTGCAATATAATAATACTATCCTATGAGTTTTTCCTCGATACACAACAAAATTTATAGTTTAAGTTACATCCCTGGCCCCAGTGATGTCCTACACAGAATTTCAGCCTTTTAAAAGTCCAGCCACCTGAACAACAGTGTGGCTCAGTCTTCATACTCCCTCCCCGCCTTTTTTTAAATAAAAAAAGATACAGCATGAAGTTTCAAAATACCATATAAGCCAGTTGTTTCTGAACTGAACTCAAAGAATCATCTTTCGTGATGCATTCATTATAGGTACATATGGTAATTAAGGAAGAAAAATTCACAAAATAAGAAACTGTGTTCCTTTCCTTTATTATGAAGTACCAATACCTTGCATACAACATGCAATTTATTGCTTATTGACATTATTGCATATATCAAAGGGGAAAAAAAAAAAAATCAGCCAGTATCATTTTATGCAAGCTCCTAAACTATTCAAACAAAAGTATAGAAATGCTTTACAGTATCACTGAAATGCAAACAAAAATTCAGGTGGGTTTTTTTTTTATAATAAAAAGTAAACTTAAACCCATAACACTTAATCATTTGCCTTACTACAACTGATCACTTTTATCATTGATCTGCAGAATTCTTGTACTGCATTTTTAAGTTCTTGTGCCATGATAAGGATTGCTACTACAATCAGGCCACATTACTATTTGAATTTAATAATGCGATCCTGACATTTTGTAACAATATTAGTATTTACTGCAAACCAGATTGTCAAGACTTACCAGAAATCAGTCTAGCAGAATTTACAGTTTTCATCCTTGCTTTGCACATAAGTTAGATATATTTACCAAGTTTCTTCTTAGACAGAAAATTATATAAACATTTTTGAATTACAGGCTCCATTACTTATGCCTAACTTGTAACGCATTTGTTCCCAACAGTTTTTGTAATTTGGTTTTGTATCAGGTTAGCTGTGCTTACGTGTTAGATTATTCTACATATATAGGTATCTGTCAATATTAAAGAAAACAGTTTGGTATATGCATGCTAGAAACAAATCCAGGATATTTGGATGTGTGCATATTAAGTGTGAAAATTATATAGCTGAGCTCATGATTAGCCCTTTTCCTCCTTTTCCTCTATCATATGATGGATTTCTCTTATGAAACTGGAATAGTGTTACAATAAACAAAACCAATATATCCTGCATTGCATTCAAAATGTTATGTTCTGTATTACAGCTTAGTATTAATATTTAAATGTTGCTTTCAAACCTAGCAAATTTTTTAAAATACTGAAATTTAAAAACTTAGAAGACAATTTACATGCAACATATTCCACTTGGGTGCAGATTCTCATATACTTAAATATTTATAGGCTCATAAAAGCATGTCCTGTCCACAAGACAAGTACAATATTTGACATCCCACGCATAGATTAAAAATAAAGATACACTACAGAATATTTTATTTGCTTTTATATTTTCAATTTCAGTAAGTAGGAAGTTATAAATAGCACACTGAATCATTATATGGTTGATACCAAGCCATGCTGAACTCTTTGTAATTCACTCTCATAAAGACATTTCCTTTACATCACAACTAGATTAAAAATTTATATACATTATTATAATCAGATGCCTTCTCAGTGCAGGACATCACACAATGAAACTGATCTCAGAAGAAATTTTGCCAAAATATTTCTTATACCAAACAATACAATTTATTCTTCATAGCTACCTTCCATTTTTTACTGACCTATAAAGTGCTTGGTTATTATAAATAGAGGAAGAATGTCAAAGGAGGTAGCTAGTAGAGATTTGTAATGGATAAGAAACCTTACCAAGTGTTACCACCTAAAAGTATGATTTGATGCTTAAACCCAGATCTCCAAACATTCCAAGCAGCACATCTTTTGTCTTCTCTACCATAAAAAGAACTTTCAAGTTGCTTTCAGAAAATCCTAAAACCTTCACCTGTCCAACAAAGAGATTTTACCTGGGTTTCAATGAATGTTAAAAGTTCATAAATATTGATCACTATTTCCATTTGACTGCTGTCAGGATCTCAGCAATGAAGCACTGTTCTTTTTCCAGCTGTCAAATATATTCCATAGATAGAGAAACTCCACAAGGAACAAATCCTTTCTCATGAAGTTCCTTGCAGCCAGATAATGATTTTGTACAGTAAGCTATTAAAAATTGGAGAGAGGGCTGTCCGTACTTTTCAAAGGCTTCTACACTTGCATTTTTTCATCTGAAAATTCTAGTTCCTTTCTATTTGCTTTATTGATGGCTTTCACCAGCAGTCAATACTGCACCAGATCCTAAGCTGGAGTAATTGTCAAGCAGCCCTTTATTTTCCTCTGAATGGCTCAGCAGAAGCAACATGAAACAATTTTACAAACTTTTCTATGAAATGATCTTTTACGGAAAGCTTGTATGTACATATACTTAAAACACATACAAGTCCATGAGAAAAAGTCCTCCTCGGACAGCAATCAACAATTGATAACCTATTTTATACAGCTTGAAAATTATAGTTTCATTTTCCACTGTGAACAGAGATATAGAAATACCTAAACCTTTCTGCTATGTATCAGTCTGCTGTTGTCCCAACCACAGCAGTAGGAAGACATCTGGATCTCTATACTTGTGCTCTCAAAGTCTCCTCCACCTCTCCTCTTTAAACCTGCTTGAACATATTTGCTCACTTGTGTAAGCTTTTACTCTTAGGGTAACATTAGTTCTGCAGCATGAGTAATCTTCACCCATAATATAAGTAAAGATGGAAGCAATTCTCTTCCAGATGCTGTAACTAATTTAATTTTTAGTACATTTTAATACAAAATTTGGAATTTTTAAGAATTTAGATATGTCAGCTCCCCTCATTTTCCTATGCATAGGGTATTTTTCATTATTCAGTAGATTCTATTTTTTAAGCAATTGAGTTGTTAAATTATTGACCTCACTCAAGATAGCATGTATTTAAAGAGGTAGAGTAGGCTTCAGGAGATGTAATTCTTACCACTGAAGAATGCACGCAGATAACCCATGAAGCATCTCTGTAGTGTAATGCTCTTGATTTCATGGAACACTCACTGAGAAAATGCATATTTGAAGTACATTTCCTCTCTGCAAGTATTGTATCCACAAATCAATTATAAAAGCAAAACCTGACCTACCGTTCCACTTGAGTAGCTCTGAAAGTGGTATTTACTCATCTTTTGATGAAAAAGTAAAGCCATAAAAAAGGGAAACTTGCATTCCCACATGCAGCCTTACAGCCAGTACAAACAGACTCTCCCTCATTGTGCTAATTTTATGTCACCTGGTACTGAAGAATGTAAAAGAAGAGAAAAACAAGATATCTGAGCATTTTTTACAAGACTAACTCCTGCCATTTGATATGTCCATGGCAAAGACACCTGGTGGCATACCAAGAGTCTGCTTTTACACTAGACAATGCATCTGTTAAAAATAGAAGTTTTAAGCTGCTAATAAGATAATATTACATTCTAAAGGTAGCATTTATTATGATGCTACTTATCATGCATTTACTTTTTTGCATAAAAAAGCAAAGACACAAGCTTGCAACATTAAATTTCATCAATATTTCACCACAGTTTTAAAATTAATAAAGTGCAATTGAAAAATGGGTGCCGCAGCTATCTAATTTGCTGTATTATAAGTTTTAAATGGCAGGTAAAAAGTGCCCTATACTAATGCATTCAGTACATCACAACTTTCCAGCCTGCTTACTACAGTCCTTGCCGAATACACAAGTGTTAACTTTTTTTTTTTTCATTAGAAAGTTGTCTTCTGACACATAGTAGATGCATCAGGACATAACTGCAATACATTAAAAAAACAAATTAGAAAATTTAAACCTAATGCATTGCAAAATACTGTTTTAATTACACTAACTTTGTCTAGCAATCCAAAATATTACATGTTTTAAAATAATTATCCCACTGCCCTTCCATTCTGGACTGTTGCCCAAAGTATATTATGCAGGGGTTTGGTTTGGTTTTTTGTTTTTAATCTAGTTTTAACGCAATTTTATTATAGTTTGACCTACTTTTTTTGGTTTTCCTATCAGACACAAGTCTGTCTAGCAGTGAAGGAAATGGACCATATCAATGTTCTCCATTGAAAACAAAAAATTTAAAACGATGAAACATTAAAAATTAATGCTAAGAATGAATGAATTTCAAAAAGTTTTCATGGAGTTATCACCTTAAGAGTTGCTCCAAATCATCTTCCTTAGCAATTTTTTTCATCCTACTTCCCAAACAACAAAAGCAGACTTCTACTTTCAAGCATACTCTCCAAAATGTTTGAATTTACTCAATTTAAAATTTAATTTAGAAAGGAACAAGCTATTACAAAATGATTTCTTGATCTAGTGACTTAAAAAGCACAAGAAAAGAGTATTTCGTGTACACCTTTAAATCATAAAGGTGATAGAAACATAGAGCCTTTGTATGTAGCCTAGATTTTGCATTAGATACACTGAAATCACTGTTTTAAAAGATAATGGGTTCTGCAAATTAGTATAAAAGGGAGTCTGTTTCTTTCAGCCAAGCAGGTCACAGGATCGACTCTCAAAGACTATGGATTTACTGGTACCCAGATAAGGCATCGTGCTCACTCAAATCATAGAGCAAAACAGATTAATTGCTAACTTTCCCAAGGCATAAACAGCTCTTTCGTCTGCAGGCTTGTGAAGTTCTTAATAAGCACAGAATCAAAAAAATACAAGTATTGACAATCCTTGATATCTCCCTTAACAAGGCAGGATTGGGAAAAGGTTTTGGAAGAAAGCCTGCCCAGTTAAACAGTGGAACTAGGCTTGTAAAAGTGCGTATGACGCTAGCCCAAACAATACTGCCGGGCATCATTTTAACTGGGGAACTAAACTCATGGCAGCTGCCTTGGTTATAAGGCATTTCAGCCTATGCCATCTTCTTGGGGTCTTACAGATATAAGATTCCTGGAAGGCAGGAGCGCTGCGTCCCTCACCCAGGAGTGCAGTATTGGGGCACTCACACCTCCGACTACAGAGGGGAGAGTTCCTGTCACCCAGCTTTGTTAGATGGAACAGGACAAGAGGAAAACTAATTATCCTACACTGGGTAAATATTTTATCCTTTTGTTTAAACATAAATTGCTTAAACAGTCTGCTACAATAATTGGGATGTGCACTAAAGTACCAACTGAAAATGCATACTTTTAGCACACCTTACCAGAAGGTATAACAAATAACAGGTAACAAAAACCAAAAAACAAACACCCTCCCCCAAAAAAACCACACCCCAACAAAAACAAAGAAACAAACAAAAAAAACCCACACCAAAAAAACAGAAGTTAATCAGTCCCAGTTCAGATATGGTTTAAAGTAAGCAAAACAAAACCGAACTACACACAAATACAGCTCTCAGTCATTTAAAAATAAAACAAAACCCAGAATTTCCTCAAATTGTATTATAAATTACATTCTAGGCTATTTCTAGATGGTAAGATTCCTCTCTGAGGCCCTCCAAGCCTCTAAGTTTGCAGAAGAAGGAACAGAGTGCCTATTGACAAATACAAGGTTTAAAAAAAATAAAATGTTGTGCCTACAGAAGCAAACTGTCATTCTACAGAATTACTGTACAGCTTTAGAGAAGTTTGACACAGTTAGTTCAAGAATGTTTTTAGTCAACACCTCAGATTTCTGATGTGATTAACAAGGAAAATTTGACAAAAACCCCTCAATACTTCATATCAAATGGGTCGTTTCTGTGATAAAAGAAAAAAAAAGTATTACTGTAAGTTACACAACACATATACAGAAGGATTTTATCTCTTTACAATTAAACTTCACATCCAAATAGCTAATGGTTAAAAATACTCCAAGGAGATTTGCAGCACTTCTCAAAGGTAGTAGCAGCGAAGTAAAAAGCACTCCAGTAAGAATTATGCTGTTTCCACACATCATTTACCATACTAATTTATAAAAAAAAATTCCATGGGCAATTTAGAAGATGTACTATTGCATGTAATCTAACACAGCAAAAGTGAATCCTTCCCATTAAAATCAGAGAATTTTAACAATTTTTAAGATATTCTGTAGTCTTATAATACAGCATTTTAGATAAAATTATTTCGTAAATTTCCCAAAATGGTTTGCATTCGTGTAAGGCATAACGAAAAGCAGTAAAAGACTTCACAGAATCAAAGCTAAACTTTTAGCTTTTCTTGCAAGAATTAAAAAGTTGTCAAGAATGAAATCTTGATTGTTATTCCTAGAAGAAAACATAGAAACGTGCCAGGAAAATTGCACCATATCAGGAGTTTGGGGATTTTTTTTGTTTTCTAAAAAAAGAGAGATGTCAGTATTCACTGGATTTATAAAACACATTAATCTGAGAAACCTGAGTGAAACATTTCGAACACACTGGTGGACAACAAGCAAGTAACCAGTCTGCTCCTTTCTAAATTCAGTAGCTTTTAACTGCTTAGAACAGACACGTAGAACTCATTTGTGTGAGCTTTTGCTTTTATTCCTCACCAGGCAGGATCCGTAAAGCGTGGCCCTGGGTGTGCAGGCAGTGTGACTAGGGAAAGAGTAAGGTCAGTACAGAGGTAATACCTTGTTTCCTTAAGAGGAGCATTCCATGGCAGAAATGTGCACTGTTTCAGTGAACCCAAATTATTTTCATAGTAGAAATTTCATTTTATGCATATGATTTTTAGTCAGATTTTCCGTTTCTATGAGTTTTGGCTTCCTTCTGTCCGATAAGACAAATTACTTTGTAGCATCCTTTTGCAATTTTGACCATCCACATCACATTCATAACATCCAAGACAACACTTGAGATAATCCAGGCGCTCTGGGCTGCAAATCCTAATCTCTGGAAAGACTCTGTTCCAAATGAAGAAATTACATGGCTGTAATATATAGGCATGACGGCAATCCTCACCATGAAGAACACAGCTGTCATCAGTACACCATTGATGATGTTGGCCTTTGAAGATTTGGGATATCCCAGTACTTCAAAAAACCACCTGCAAAAGAAGTGTTCACAGATACCAGGCAGACTTGAAGGATTTTATTTTAATTAATAATTTAATTTATTATTTGCTTCTACCCTTATCATTTCTAAATTATTACACTGTGTCTTGGCTTAGTTGCAAAATCTTCTGCTTGGTTATATTTTTTTCCCCACTTAAACAGTGCATGATATCCAGTACATTGCAGAATAGCATGTAGAAAATCCTCATTTGAATTGTAAACCAGGTGACAACCAGTGTGCATTTCAGTGACTATTGTTTAATGCACTATCATTCACATTCTCTTTTAAAATTATAAATACAAATTTATTACTTGTTACTATAGTTTGCACCAATGGGCAACTAAAATTCTATTTGTTTCCCTGAAAGCAATTCTAGCATTGTATTTGGATATGGTAATCTAGATAGAGCTCTAATTTTCAGTTTCTCAGGTTTGAGATTTTCTGACTGCTTCTGTTCAGCCCGAAACCAGAACTTCAGAACCAGACACTGTAAATGGCACTGGATCATGTCACAGCTAGGTATGTTATGCAATAAAAAAAGATATATCTAATAACCCCTTCTCCCACTACTACTACTTGGTTGTAAATGGTCTTTAAAAAAAAAAATTCTTGCATATTAATTCCTTAGTAGACAGTCATAACTTATCTATTGCCTAGCACACAGAACCTGCGGGTTGAATTCCTAGAAAAAGGAACAACAAACTCCTCTAATTCTTTATCATTCACACTTAAACCAGAATAAAAACAAGGAAAAATTGTGTAACAATGGCGGGTTAAAGACAGGACCAGAGGAAAATTACTTAAATCACTGTATTCATGATGGGGGATGGGTCAGGGAAGTAGAATAATCAGTTCATTTCCAAGACTATATAAGGATAAAACTCTTGAACAATATAACAGTTCTAAAACTGTTTTTTAAATTATTTTATTTAATTACCTACAGATTACAACCTGGGTAATTATAGATATACTAAAAAGATTCGCCAGACATCCAGCTCTAACAGAAATACTCCAGGAATTCATTAAGCGTGCAACTGAGACAATTAAAATCCAGGCACTTGAGGTGGCAGTCCAGCCTGGAAGCAGGATACCTCACCACAGAAACACTTACTGGGATGATGAAGAGAGCGACCTGATATATTTGGTCAGACTGACAATTGGAGCCTGTGCTTTTGTTGATATGTACAATGCAGATTCCAAAAGTAATATAAAAAAAGGTTTTAAAATAAACTGCAATGTGCCAATATAGGTAACTGGACATCTGCTTAGCAACCTCCCTCTCCCAGAAAATTCAATAAAAACAAGGTCAGTAAATGACAGTTATCATTACAATTTTACCCACGACAGTTCATAATTAATTACATAAATGCTGATACTAACATTAAAAGATCTAAATGCTTGGCGTGGAGACAACCTCCAATTAGATATCCCAAACGACACAGACAGGAAACACATAGACAGTTCTGAGATTAGAATATCTTTTTATATTTTAATAATAGCTCTTCTGGTAATACTAAGAATGCAAACAAGAAAACATAATGTAAGTCATTATCATTATCCACTACTTACTGTCTAAGGGTCTGGTTGTCTTCAAATTTAATGAAAAAAAAAAAAAACCAAACAAAAAAAACCAACCCACATTCATGCACTAATGAGATGTCATCCCTTAGTGCAAAAGACTTCATGTCCTTCAGTGACTTCTGTTTTTCTGAGAAAGCAGTAAATGTCAGTATTCAAAGATATATGATCTCACCATAGGCATTTTAAAAGTATAACATATTACTTTTAATAGCCACATGTATCATGATACTTCCTAACCCCACAGTCTGAAAGGTAAGCATCAGTATAGATACCACTTAAACCCAGGATGAAATCGTGTCTTGGTAGAAGTCAATCGGGAGAACAGCCATTCGCTAGGACATGAATTTCAATATGAAAACCTAGAATATAATACCACTTTTTTTTTCATTTTCTTACTCTCCTCTTGTATTACTAAAGTAAGTTTAAAGAAGTGTTTATTTACTCCTCAGTTTCTCTGTGCACATGGAGCACAGCCTACATTAGACTATAATCTCCTACTCAACTGCGCTCGTGCAAATGAAAGCAACCTCTGGAGAGCTCCATTATCCCACCCTGCCCTCCTATAAGTTGAATTTACCAAGCTAATGTTCAAAAGGGATCTCAGCACGATCTTTTTTATTCTTAGAGATCTGAAGAATTCTACAGTCTCATAAAATATTTCAGAGGTTACAGTCACAATGCAGTAATGGGTAATACTCAGATACCCCGTTTGCAGGAGGATTATAGTTCCTATTTGCCTTACAAACCTTATCCTTTCCCTACCAGACACCTGGAAAAGAAAACAGATGCCACATATGTAGGATCAGTAAAGTAGAAATACACCCCAAAAAGTATGGGTGAGGAACAGGCATCTGATACACTGAAAGATCTGATCCTACATTGCAAAAAAATGGGGGAAGAGGAGAGGACTGCAGCACTGCCTTATACCAAAGCCCCTCTCCTGAGGTGAAGTCTTCCTGGGGCAAATCCCTGTCCCCAGCTGGGTCATGGTGGCTACACAGTAAAGAGAGAGGTCGCCCTCCCCAGAGCACTGAGAAACTCCATGGACTGCTTTCCCTGCCTGGCACATGGCATTATCATGCTGCTTTTCGGATACTCACAGCAGCAATTCTAGTAGCAACACTATAACCAGAAGCCATAGCAGGATTCGACTCTCACTGAGCTCTGCAAAAGAGCTTTCTGTCACTTTCTTCTCTGATTACAAGTACAGAGATTAACCATTCCAGATATATTTAGGTGGTTTACCATTTTTTCTAATTTAACGGCTCAAAATAATTTCCAGAACTATTTTTGAAAGTAAATAAATAATACACATTTGTACTATTCTATGTATTCATATGCATATATTAATATTGATCTGTATATCTGGAGTATTGCAAAATAAACTTCAAATTATCTAGGGCAATGCAATTGCATTCTAGGATTCTGATGACAATGTCATCTTGCTTCATCTCCTGGTCCATGATACTAAAAAAAAAATTCCTATTGAAAATGATGGTTTTATTATAATAATTAAATGAACAAACAAAGGCTAATAAACAATATTATATTTGTGAACTTTTTTGTTCAGCAGTTTCATAAAAATTTGGCATTTCATACGAAGGCTGGTCTACCCTAAAAAGGAACTCAGGAGTGAATACATCAGTTAGACTGTTGTAGCTATAGCAGCAAAAAGTTTTCATAGAAAAAAAAAATGTTTCCACATAGTAATCCTTAGTTCAATATATACAAATTCCCCTTCAGCAGACATTCAACAACAACAACAAAACTTCCTAAGTGACAGAAATAATAATACAGATTAAAATTTAAAAGAACTATGCAAAAATTCCCTAACCACTTACCGCTGATTAACAAAAGGAGTGGAGAACTCTGCAAGCAGACGGAAGTTTCCAAAATAAGCCAACAGACCTTTGCCCTGGGTAGTAAAACAAAATAGACATACAAAAATCAACAATGTAGATGGGAAATCTTGATTAAAGTCTTCAAGTATACACAGAATGACACAACATCTCAACTTCTTTATCAAAACTGATAAGTGGGTTTGCCAACTGTGGCCAACTTCCTTACAACTGAAAATCAGGTTTACTACAAAAGCTGCAATTGTCCTTCAGGTATCTCGAATCAGTAGTTTCTTACTTTAAATAAATCTTTGAAAGACTTACAGTTAAGTGGCCATAGAAAGCTAGCTAGAGAAGACTGGCACAAGTAGTCATAGGTTATAATTATAATGCTACTGTTACTCTCTAAGAGAATTATAAATATTTTGGACTTCTCAATGTTTAAACAAGCCCAAACAGAAACACTGTGAGCTAAAGAAAATGTCCCTGCATTGTTTTAGGAAGATAATTTGCCAAAGTTGAAGAATGAAGAAGCTGAATTCCCAGCTCTTATTTGGCAGCAGAAAGTGCACATAAAGCCCTTTCTTCTCTCCTCCCCACTGCAGGGTAAACCCTTTCCACCAGCTCTCTGACAGTCCCTGCCATGCCCTGTGGGTTGGAAGAAGAGCACATCTTCTCCATGCCAGTATCCAGGTAACTGTGTGGTATATTTCCACTGATAGACATTTTCCCCAAGTGACAAAGTACAGCATACTCTCTGCCTTATCGTTTGGTTGTGCTGGAAATAGTATCCCATTACACAATGGCTGGGTAAGCAGCAGTTTGCAGACGTAAAGATAAAAAGGTTTTTTAAAAAATTTCAGTAGGTCTCTGGACAACCTATGCAGTGTGTCATGATTCCTCTTTCCCCCACCGAGCATGCTAATGCCCACCTCTTCAGGCATTTCATGGCAGTTTGCGGTACACCAAAGAGAAAAATCTGTGTTCTTCATCAAACTCTCTCCTATCTTCCAGAGCAATTTTTGCAATAAGATACTTATGAGTAACTTTCTCTGAAGATAAGAGAATGAGAGTAACAGAGACATCCAAGGGCAGAGCTATATCCAAATAAGAATTGCTTTAAAATAAATTCACACTAACACTACAAGTAATGAATTTTCTGCATCAGGGATTAGCCTTGGTAGTGGTATTTTCATTTCTCTAATATTCAGCTCTTACACACTTTCATCCATTATAATATTAGTAGATCTAATTATCTTCAACCTGAAACAGAATATTTACTTCTCAGTATACTTCATCCTCTTTAAACCATTACATGGTAAATGTGACAGTAATCTGGCATCTTGACATTTTTAGAACTGTAAGCCTGGGATTCACACAGTAGGCAGGGACAGAAATGTGGCAAATGAAGTGAACTGTATTTTATAAGATTTCTTTCTTTACTGAATGAGCTTTTCAGAAGAAATTCAGGAGCATTATTCTAGAGGTCAATAGGATTTCTACCAAGTCACATGGGCATCTTTGAGAAATTCCAGCAGCAGCAAGGACTAAGTTAGTCTTTATCCTAGAAAAGCATCCTTCTCTTCCCCTTTTCCCTTCAATGTATGTACGCCACAGATATTTATAGATACATACAGTTAATCATTCATTGATTCCCCACCAAAGTAACCTTAAACAAGAAGTCTGAGAGGTTCAGTTTGTATCATAACAGATTTAAAAAAATTTTT
>VYZV01031613.1:0-26764 GCA_013401275.1 Pandion haliaetus | reverse complement strand
AGACTTTTGACAAAGGTGGTGGCTCTTAGCAAGAGGTAAATGAGACTGAAGTTGTTGACCAACCTAACTATTGCAGGAAAAGAAGAGCATGCCTTTTGGGTACTTTGTTATGGTCACTGCTTGTTCAGAAAAGGATTTGTTGGTGCTTCTCTCCATGTCCTGTCAGTGTTAAGAACCACTAAAATGTTCAAAGCAGAATAGTGACTTGTTGCTCCTTGAGCTGCCACTTCTTTGTAACTGTTTTATCTTGGATTGTTAGGTCAGAGAGGGAAGTCCAGCAGAAACCTAGTAAAATGTTTAGGGGACTGGAGCATGTGAGCAGAGAGGCTGAGGGAAGGAAGAAGGCTGGGGTTAAGGGGCAGGTCTAATCCCCAAATCATGCAGATGTAGTAGAGAAGGTGGAGATAATTACTTCTCAGATGTGCACACCAAAAGGACAGGGGGCAATTGTCACTTGTTGCAATAAGAGAGATTTTTTAATTGGACATAAGGAGAAAAAACTGCAGTGAGAGCAGTTAAGTGCTAGAAGTCGCTCAGAGAGGTGGTGGAAACTCTGACCTTGGAGATTTTCAAAACTCAGCTGGCCAAGGCCCTGAGCAACCTGGTCTAACCTTGAAACTAGCCCTTTTATGAGTAGAAGATTGGACTAGTTCACCTCCTGAGGTCCCTTCCAAATGACTCTGGCTTAATTTACATGGTTCATTAGACGCCTTTGTGGGGTGTATGTGGTCCTGTTTCTTCACCCATTTCTCCTGTACCCCTCCAGGGAACTATGGATACATAACTGTAGGAGAGAACTCCCTGACATGAGAGAGACTTTGTATACTTGTTATCTGAGTTACTTGAGAAGGTCCTGTCAGACAACTGTTTTTTCAAATGACTGCCAAACTTTACAGGGAAACTTAATATATCTGTGATTTGTCACTACTTTCTTGATTAAAAAGACCCAAGTAAAATTTTAAATAGATACTAAATATCAGTGGGAATGTGTTCCTGTAACTCTTAGCAGCTGTATGTGACCAGGTAGTGTGGTACATAACTTTTTGGAACATCCTACTGTGGGTGAAGACTCTGCAATGAGGTCAAGTTTCAGCTCTCATTTAATACACATTTGTTCTCTCCTCCACCCTTATCATGTAGTCTTATAGCCTGTTACTATTTTTTGTTGATAGCCAACGCCTTCTGAATACTTAATTAATGGAAGATTTAGTATGAGTGCCTGTTTAAACAGGCCATTTTATGAGAATTTATCTCATATGATCTGTGTGATCACTGCATAACGCAAAGTCTGGGCAACCTTAGATGGAGGATAGAAGTGGCATCAGTCAACACAAGACAATTTTCCATTTTCACGTTGAAGTAGCAAACATTTATTTTAAAGGATTGATGAAATTTTAATTGCCTCTCTCTACATTAGCTAGTCCAATTAATTGGTTCACCTGTTACTGTCTTTGCTCAAGGATCAAATCACCATTTTAAGAAGCCAGAATAAATAGTACAGCCAGTTTTAGGCATTTTCCCCAGCTTGGAGAAATACTGTATTTAAGCTAAAGGATTTTTATTTTCTGCCACTTTGACTAATCAGTGACTCCTGTGTTTCAGTTAAAAAGAAAAAAAACAAGCAAAACAAGCAGGATGCCTACTACAGTGCTGTTTGGAAGTCAAGAAATGTGGTTGGGAGCTAAGAACTCGTTAGCCCTGCCCACTCACACACTTATTTGTGTATTCACAGTGTTTCAGGGATCAGTGGTAACAGGACCATGCTCCCTTACATCACAATTGTCAGTGCCTTGGTTCTCAGTGCCACCGTTCTCTCATTAAGCACATTAGCTAGCTAGTAAGGGGAGAAACCAGGGAGCTGTGGGTGCCCCTCAGTCCTCTTCCCTCTGTGGATCTTCTGTGTTTCACCATAGAATTGCCCAACTCTACAACTACTTCCATGTATGAGTGCTAGTGTGCAACATAACGGATTTTATAAGCATGCATAAGATGTTTGAAATTATTATGCCATGTCATTGGATTAAGAAGTGTTTCCTTAGACATTCAATTAAGTGTTTTCTGACATTGAAGAGAGCTATTGAATGTTTTGAACCATTGATACTGGGTTTTACCTCCTTGTAAAAGTGAGTCGAGAATATATCTGGCGGTTTTTAGGCAAACTGTCATCAAAACTTATCATTGTTATGTGGTTAAGGTTATTGTATTGTAGGTTCATAACCAGGCTTTTCCTGAATGGAAAAATTGCTTCTAAAAAACTGATGGCCAAACAGACCAAATACATATGTTGAATAGTTAGCGTTTGTGGAGTGCAGTACCAGTGTGTGGAAACAATTGCATAAGTCTTGGGGGATACTGGAAAGATCTGGTCACTAATTGTCTTGGTTTCAGGATTATAAAAGATTTTCAGAAATTCCTGGTACTGTTTTTAAATTTTCTATTGCTTTCTGTGACAGATTTAAGGACACGGACGCCAAAAATCTGTGAATAAAAGCTGTTATGCATTATCCAGAGCATTACGGTGCCATTTATTTAACTACATAGTTAAACAAAGAAAAGCAACTTCTTCAAAATTTCATTTTAAAGGATTAATATATATGAACATGAAGAGGGAAGAAAAGAGCTTAGCTGTCCTTAGGTCAATAAAAAAACCAGTGTGGTCAACCTTCTTTTACTGACCTGGAGAAATAATTGTTAAGCTTTCAAAATATTGATCCTTATGACTGAACAACAAAATACCAAAGGAATTACTCTTTTCTGTCACGTACCATATAGTAAGAGATAACTGGGTAGCTGAAATTGGTGAAATAAACTTTATTGCTTCTCACTCCTTGGATCAAAAAGGAAATTGCAATGTCCCTGTTCCTAAAAACCTGTCAAATCCCCTTGGACGGGTCTTTGCATTGCTTTGAAATGCAGGAGGTGTTATCAAGGGGGTAGTTCAAAGTCATGAGACAGGGCAGTGTGAATTGTTAAGGTAAGAGCTTCTCCTCCTCTCTTCGGACCTTTTAAAAAGTCTTAGATTGCCGTTCACCTCTGAATTAATTTCCTCTAAGTGGTAATCTCCTGACAGCTATTTAATAGATACATGGCTGTTGGTGAAAGCACTTTTAAGACAAAAAGAAAGTGAATTAAATCTGGTAATCATGACACTGTAAGAAGGCACACTGATTTCTATCATCCTGTTGGTTCTCTCCCAGCTCCTCATAGTCTTCGTGCAATTCCCAGCACACATTTGTCTCACCTGTTCTGAAAAGCCTCCAGGGACTGACACTGTGGGCGGCTCTAGGTGACCTGTTCTGGTTCCTTACACCTCGGGTGGGGGTATGTCTTTGTTTTTTTCTGTTGTCCCTCTTCCCTCAACCACTGCCTCCCCACAGTTTCCTAATAACCAGTCTAAATTTCTTTTTATCATCATTTTAAGCCAACTGTACTGCCTGTCCCTGGTGAATAGGGAGGATGATACGCTCTCATCCTCTTTGCGGAAACCTTTCAGATGTTTAAATCTTTTGTCATGCTTCCTTCTTTTCTTTATAGACTATTGATGTAATGACAGATGGAGGTGTATCTGAGTCTAAAAAATAAAGATATCTGTGAACCCATGGGTGTGTTCCGTAGGAAATATGTAACATAAGCAGTTGGGAGAAAGCACATGTACACTTTCTTCCTGTTTATCACTCTAACCTTGATTTATGTGGCTTTAACCTGTAATGCTTGATTAATGACCTGTAATGCTCAATAACACATAACTAGACAGTGAATAATGACTTAGAAATAGCTGGCAGCACTAGTTAGCTGCAGTTACTGGTTTATTCTTGCCTGTCGGGTCCAAGCACTGCCTGTGGGTGAACTGGAAACGTGGGCTTGCTTTGCCATAGCTGGGTTTTGTGACTCTGATGTGCGCCCAGCCCGGACCCGAGCACCTCTTGATGCCTGGGTCAGTCTCCACAGAATCTGTGATAATACACCCCTCCGCTTGAGCCAGAGTGGGGGATTTTAATCTGGCCTCCTTTGAAGGCTGCTGTCCTCCTTTTTATGGAGTGCAAAGGGCAAAGAGAGGCCTTTCTACTATTTTGGTTCCAGAGGGCCTGCTGGTTCCAGTAAATGCCCTCCATCCAAGATCCAGAAGCACTGCTGGAGAGCCAGGGTTGAGGGTTTGTGGTTTTATCGTTTCTTTTAAAAGTATATTAATGAGGTGAACTGTGCACTCCGCTTACAGAAGTTCTAGATGGCATTGCCTGAAAGCCTTCCTGTTGAGGAAATAAAAAATGGCTTTTTAACAAAAGCTTTTTGATGAAGCAAGAGCTTAAGATATTCTTAAGCTTCCTTCAAGCTTGATGAGCTTATATACATGCATCCACTGGAGAATGTTTTCTATGCAGTGCCTTTGCAGAATCTGCCACTTGATTGTGTAAAGCTGCATGGTTGGTATTTCAACAGTTTTATACTGTTGTATTTTACTGTTCTTTTTTACACACACCTTTAAAAAAAACCTTGTATACATTTTAGAAAAGGTTGCTGGATGATGCTTTCTAGCACAAGTCGGAAAGCACATGAATTTAGGAGTTTCTATTTATTGGTCCACAGTAGCAAGTGACTTAAAGGTGTTGTGTATGACCAGTCTCAGGGCTGTGCTAGCACAGAAATTGCCAGGTGCTAAAACTTCTGGCTGTGGGAGGCAGTGATCCCCTGCGCTCAATATTGTTTGGTTACTGTGGGTTGATGGATGCCGAGGAAAGGCCTGTCGTACCATAAAAAATGAGACTCCCAGAAAACAGTCTCTGAACTATTACTGGGACTTCTCCTCACCTTGACACCTACAGCTGAGATGTGTCTTGTAAATAATGACCGTATGTGCAATAGTCAGCATGTAGCTTTATCTTATTTGGAATCTATAGTCAATAGTATAATAGAAATAAAAAATACTGCTAAGAAGGGAGGGTTTTTGTGTGAGGAATGTTGTGGAAAAGCAGAAAGAAAAAAGGACTCGTATTCAAGTGCTGTGGTAAAATAAACAGTCTCTGTAAACTTACAGGCATACTGCTCATCTGCTGATACACCCTCAAGCCACAACATCGAAGTGCATGTAGGTAGAAAAGGGAGGGTTGGAAGATTGCTGCAGTATTTGAAATTGCAATATTGCTGAAGTATTTCAGTAATAACAAGGACCAGACCACCTTGTTTGTCGCTAGTTAGTTAACCTTTTAGTAATTTTTAAGTCACCCTGCCCTTAACTCCAGTTGTCTTCCTTCAAGAGCATCAGCCAAAAATACATCCATTGAGTGTATCTCCCTTCCACAATTCCTCACCTACAGAAAATGTGTACTTGGTGACCATGCAAAATTAGCTTGCATTTCAGGCTGGGGTTTACATTGGTGTGTACAAGGTCTGAAACAAGTCTCGCACTGGCCTGGTCACACTGCATTTGTTAGTCCAGTGGCAATTTATAACTGTTAAATTGAAGCAACCTTGTTCGGTGGTACAGCTGTTCCTGAGATAGGAGGGGGTATAAGGATGGGGCCTTCATATATATAGGAGTTTGAGGTGATGACTTAACTGGGGAGAAAACTGAGAGGAAAAATAGCTGGCCTGTATTAGTTTCTCCTAGCAGAAACGGGATTTGACATCAGTAGATGAGGCTTTATTGTGAACCGCAAGAGGATATGGGGATGACAGCTTAAGCCCAGCCTCTCTTGGTGAAGATTCACTGGGATTTCTCCTTGCTGAATGCGACAGCACTTTGCATGATGCTCAGGAAATGCTGTTGTGTTATTTACCATTTTTTCACTTGTGCTCTTCTGAGTGTAATAATGAGCCTCAAACTGAAGAGGGGAATAAAAACAAAACTTTGAATAATACATGAAGAGCTTTTGATGGCTGCCAGTGACGAGGCTTGCTTTGATGCCTTGTTCAAACACTGGTTGAGACATAGCTGAAGTCCTGATCCCATCTCCAGTCCCTTTTCGCCTCAGTGTGGGTGAACCCACACACCTGCCTGTGCAACTGAAAACCTGCTCGGTTGGGTTTGTGGTGGCCTCTACTGGTGCTCCTCTGCAAAGGAAACAAATCACGAGTTCTGCCATTCAAATTTGCTTCTTCGGAATCCTAATAGTCCAGAAAATCTCTGCTTTGTAAGTGAAGTCGGGGGGCGGGGGGGGAATGAAAAAAAGCCTTTCTAGGGCATTTGCTGTTGTGGGGAGCCCTTCAAATCAAGACCTACCACCAAGAGTATAGCTCTCAAAGCTGCACGCATTCCTCTGCTGAGCATTACGGTTTTGTTGCCTCCATGAGCAGATGTGGCTTGGAAGAAACTTGTCCTGAGCCTCAAAGCACACCACAGCTCCTGCTGGCTTTAGCTCTGGGTTGCAGCTGCAGGCTAGTTGGGGCCAGGCAGCTCGGGGTACTCAGGGTGCTGTGCCTCATGTTCTCCTTGATGAGGCTTGCTTGCTTCGGTTTGGGAGTATCTGCAGTCTGGCTTAACCTGTTCCTGCCCTTCCAGAATAATTCAATCCCACAGGTAGTTAAAGCTATTTAGAAGCCTTCTAGCTGTCATGAATGAAATGAAATGGTTAAAATAAAGAGAGGCCTTGAGCTGTTAGTAAGAAACCTCGTGTTTATCACTGAGAGGATGCTTTGAATTGATGTGGGTACAGGGCTCCAGAGAAAGCATGTCAGTGGATTTGCATGCCAGGGAGAGCACAGAGAGTGTTTGCATGGTGGGGAGAAGCTGGAGCTGGGGTGAGAAATGTCATGGAGAGGAGTTGGTGTCTAGGTTGTGCCTCCATCCTTTTCAGCTGAAGAGTGAGGCATTGCTCTGAACAGCAAAAGGCCGCCTTGCTTCAGGTTTAAATGACTCTTCACATGCTTGCCAAACCATGGCCTGTTTGTAAAGCCCTTTTGCCAGTAAATTGTCAGTGGCAGAGAGGGGATCTGTGGGTGGTTTGTCCATCAGGCGTGTTTTAGTTTTTGCTAGGAACTGGAAAAGTTACCAAGTTCTGGGATGTGCTGGTCCCTTCCAGCAGCTGTAGTGCAAGGAAGGTGTAGGCTCTTATCTTTGAGTTTGTTTTGGGGTTGTTTCTCCCCCCCCCAGATGCCCGAAAGTTGAGCTCTGGAGCCAGCAGAGCAGAGAGGGTCAGACCTTCTCAAATCAGTCTGAACTCATCTGCTGGGTTTCCAGCTACGCTTACCTAGCTCGTGAGGACAGCGGTCTGATGCAGAAGGTCAGGCTGTTGGAGAGTCATGACTCAAAAGCACAGGGTTTGTTTTTAAATTGTGTGCTTTGGGTTCATCGATTTTTGACTGTGAATTCTTAAAGGTTATATTCTTAGGCTTTTTCTCAGAAAACTTGGAGGCTAGAAAATCTGGTTTGGTTTTGTTTTGTTTTTTTTAAACAGCTTACAGCTAAGGTTTAACAGTTGAGAAGCTGAAGCCCTGATAAAAGCACTGAATATCATGAGACTTGAAATAAAATCATGAGATGGCAGTGTTGCTTCTAGCAGCTGATCTTTTTGGCAGTGCTTCATTTTCTAGGTCTCTGTGCAAATGCTTTTTGCTTGCTAAAAGGCCTATATTGACAAATCACAGCCAAGACTAAATACACGATTATTTCTACTACCTAACCTGTTTATCACTTCTGTGTTGCTTCTGGATTTGCCAGCTGAAGTTCTTGCAGGCAGAAATTAGTGCACTTGTTTTCCTGGCAATGCATAGATTTTGAATATGGTTAAATATGCTTAAATTAATCTGACATCTGGAGATGCGGGTAGTGAGAACACGTTTCTATGTTACTAGCTAACTTTAGCCTTGTAGCAGAGGAGGCTTTCTCTACCTAACCATGCAGGGTGGCAGGAGGGAGCTCATAGAAGAGCCCTTTGCAGACAGCAGCCGTTGTCAGGCATGCTCTGGCAGTGTTGGCTGTCAGGAGAGCCTGAAGGGACTGGCCTCTTGACTGATGTGCTTCAATTTAATTCAACCTATTTCAACCAGAAGGGCATCGTTGGCCTAACAGCAACCAGGGAGCTGTCCCTGACAAGTTCCAAGTGATCCTTCAACTCTTTCTGTCTGCTTCTGTGCCCAGCTTTTAGCCTAAGCCTATTCAGGCATGCTGTGAAGGAGGGCATTGCCAGTGGATGTGTGGGTATCCTTGGTCTGGAGCAAGTACGCTATGTCAGGCTAATTCAGGCAGTGCTTTATAAGCTTGTGTTTAAGTGTTGGAGATGTAAATGTTTAAGACCCTGTCTCCTTCAGCTTGCCAAGTACATCAAAACTCAGCTAATGCTTGCTGACTGAAGAGGTTTCTGTGAAGCCAATGTCACATGTCGCTTGCTCATCGTAGTAACACTACAGTGCTTCCATATCGAGCTTAAAAGAGGTATCAGCATACTTATGCAGCCTTTTAACTAGGATCCAGTCCCAAGCCAGACCTTTCTCCATGGATCGAAGGGTTACTATACCCTTTATGTACTTGTTTTTTCCCTGGGCTTTCTTCTCACCCCAAAGCTTTCCTGCAGTTGGTGTACTCAAAGGGTGACGTTCTGTTGCTTTCAGCCAGAATAACGGTTGCACTCGCTAAACTTGAATGACACTCATGCCCTTTGAGCAGGGGAAGGCAGAAGTATTTCCTGGCTAGACAGTAAACCAAGCTGGCACAGGGATTAGCTTTTAAACAGCTTGCTTGTTGTGTGGGCAACCTTCTCCATGGACTGCAAGGGTGGGAATTTAATATGTGACTTTTTTGCATAGAAATCAAAAGTATTACTTTATGCAAATGTGTTCACGAGAATAAGGCCTGGGATTTATTATTGGCGCTTGACTGAGGCTAAGTGCGGTGGTAGCAGCTGCTTCAGAGCTACGGTAAACTCAGGTGGCTGAGCTTGACTTTGCATGATATGGTGGTGGTGGCCTCTTGGTCTCTTATAGTGCTGTAATACTGTGGAAGCAATGAAACGTGGTCCAAGAGTGTGAACACAGGAGGAACAATTATAAAAATGGTGGGTTAAAATAGGGCATTGAAATGTAAAAATATTCTTTCCTAGAAGGGGCCTTCATGCCATTTAGAAAGGAAATAAAGATGGCACCTACGTTCGTCTGCCAGGATCCCCTGTGCACATTGACTTGGCTTCAGTAATTTTTAATAGAATTCAACTTTAAGTGCTCCCAAATGAAAAAATGGGAATTGAACTAACTTAAAGCAGGACTTTTCTCCCTTTGAAATACACAGATAATAAAAGGAAAAATCACAGATACTGAGTTGCAGATACCTGCCTGTGTCTTGTTTTGAGGCTTTTTTTATGTCAACTGAAATCTGTGCACTGCTGTTGATCAAGCTCTGCAGCATCTGTCACAGTGAGGGTTAATTTTGGAAGGCTGTAATTTACAGGTAGGAAAGGATTCAGGATTTCGGGGAAAATTTCAGTGCTAAGTTCCAAGTACCCACTAGCTTCTTTAATACAGCAATTCCAAATCCTCAGGGAGTATAAGGGAGAAGAGCTGCAAAAAATGGCCAGTCGCATGATCTTTCTAAATGGCATCTGCTTTTGTCATTCTCTGAGTCAGAATTCTGGGCTAGATCACTATTGCACTGACACAGCTGGGCATCATTACTTGTATTTTTAAGCAACGTGAAATTCCTGTTCCCATTTTTCCACAAACATCATGTTCTAGATATTTTTTCTCTGTGTATACATATGGACGTGTTTATTTCCTGGGGGATGGATGCACCCTCATACTGCTTATCTTCCCATGCTATTATTTCAAGACTAGTTGATGGCTGCAAAACGTAATTCCCCAAACAGGATGTCCTGGGTTCAGCTGGGATACCGTTAATTTTCACAGAAGCCTGGTAGGGGGCACAGCTGGAACACCTGACCTGAGCTAGCCAAGGAGCTATTCCATACCATGTGACATCATGCTCAGTATATAAAGGAGGAGGGGGCTGGTAGGGCGCGCGCTTTTTCGGCTCTCGGTGCGAGTAGCGGCAGGGTGTCGGGTTCCGGGTGGTGAGCAGTTACAGTGTGTATCACTAGGGTTTTGTACGTTCTTTTATTAGTACCATTGTTGTTGTAAATCCTCTCCTTGTTTTGTCCCAGTAAACTGTCCTTATCTCAACCCACAAGATTTCGGTTTTTTTCTTTTCTTTCTCCTTCCTGGTTCCCCTCCCCATCCCACCGGAGGGGGGAGGGAGGGGTGAGCGAGCGGCTTCGTGGTGCTTTGTTACCGACTGAGCTGACCTGAAACCACGACACAGGAAGATGTCAGCTCGAGCTTCTTTCAAAGCTTGTCTCTGGCACACACTTCTCGTTAATTGGGGGTGGTGGGGTGGTGTTTGTTGTGTGATGTGGGGCTGAGGAACCTGAAGGGGACAGCAGAATGTTTTGTGGCTCCACATAGAAGAAAATAATTTTCTCCACCCAATTGCTCCACCCAATTTTTTCAGTTAAGTATTTGCATCAAGCTATAATCTATACTGCAGACTGGATATAGTCTCCATGAACACTTTCTGAGTTGTCTTGTACAGAGTACCTTCAATGGTAGGTTTGTTAAAACTTTGTCACCTTGTTCTCAGAAATGTCAAGCGAGAAATTTCATCTTGATTTTCTTAAGTGGATTAGCCTTCGCATAGCTGCTATGCTACTCAGTCTTCAAGGTGCCTTCAAGGTTGCAGTGTCATAATAGCATTAGCAATATTGCTCTCAAAATGCACCTACTAGCAGTCTTCAGTATTAATAATAAAATGAAGTGAATCCACGTAGAAAAACTTTAGTGGGAGTTTAATCTTCTATCACAGTGTAGAAATTTATAGCTGATGTGCAACTTTCTATATTTTAAAAGCTATGGAATTTGGTTTTTTAGCAAACATCCTGTTTCAGAACCTGTTGCAGCTGGTTGGCTATCAATGTGTCTAGTTCAGTTAGTTTTGGAACCAAAATTCTAGTTCAAGGTTTTAAAGAGCCAAGACACAACAATATTAAGGTGGGATCCTCTAATAATTTAGGGCATTTATGGACAAACAGGTGGAGGTGGGGAGTGAAATCCTGTGCTCAGAACAGATGATTGGGAGCCTGACTTGGCTTCTCCTCATGGGTTTGTGTAACCTTGTGTTGTGGTTTCGGTTTCAGCCCAGTCGGTAACAAAGCACCACACAGCCACTCACTCACTCCCCACCCCCTCCCCTGGCCACGGTGGGATGAGGAGAAAATACAAAGGCAGGCTCGTGGGTCAAGACAAGGACTGGGAGGGATCACTCCCCACTTATGGTCACGGGCTAAAGACAGGCTCAACTTGGGGAAGAAACAAAACCTATTTAATTGACTACAATCAAATCAAAACAAGGATATTAGGAAGGAAAACCAAACTTCAGAACACCTTCCCCCCACCCCTCCCTCCTTCCCGGCTCAGCTCCATTCCTGATTCTCTCTCCCTCCTCCCCCCGGCGGTACAGGGGAACAGGGGATGGGGGTTGAGTCAGCTCGCCACACATCATCTCTGCCGCTCCTTTCCTCAGGGGGAAGATTCCTCACTCGTTCCCTGCTACACCGTGGGGTCCCTCCCACGGGAGACAGTCCTTCACCAACTTCTCCAACGTGGTTCCTTTCTGCGGGCTTCAGTTCTTCCCGAACTTCCCTGGCACGGGTCCTTTCCAGTCACACACGGCTCCAGCATGGTTTTTACCATGGAGTTACCACCATCTTTGGGAGCCTCCGCTCCCCCACTCCCCTCCCTGGGCTGCATGGGGACAGCCTGCCGTCTCCCCACGGGCTGCAGGGCCATCAGCCTCCTCAGGCGCCCCTCCTCCCCCTCCTTCTTCACTGACCTCGGTATCTGCAGAGGGGTTCTTCTCACATTCCAATCCCCTACTCCCTGCAGATTCCCCTTCTTCAATCTGTTCTCCCAGAGGCGCTCCCACTGTCACTGCTGGGCTCGGCCTGGGCCAGAGGCGGGTCTGACTTGGAGCCAGGGAAGCTTCCAGCAGCTTCTCACTGGAGCCACCTCTGCAGCCCCCTCCCCCGCTACCAAAGAAACTGCGCCACACAAACCTATAACACCTTGAACTTACGTGTCAGCCCCTCAAAGCTGAGGATGGATAACACTCATTTCACTGATGAAGATGAGTTTTTCAAGTGGATGTCATTTTAGTTGTGCAACTTCCACAAACAGTAGTACAGTGTCTGTCAGACTGTTTCAGGTAACAGTTGACAGTGTTGCAGAGAGTAGATTAAACAAAGTTTACAGCTCACTCTGAAAATTAATAAAATTACTGCAGTTTTCACACAGATGTCGGCTGTTGCAAGCCCACTTTGGGATTACAGCGTTATGATTCAGAGATGCCATCGTATCTCCTCCAGTGCTGTTTATCCATCTGCGCTGACAGTTTTCTCCTGACTCTGCACAGGGATGAAAGGGAAAGGCAGAAGTCTAGATCTGATGATTGGCTCTATCATTCTTATACTTCAAATGCTATTGCTTGCTCTTGTCATCTCCTGCACTATTTATGTTGTATGTAAATCATCTGATCCACATTGTGCTCCTAGTATTTCTCAAGCTATTTGCCAGAGCTGCTCATCAGTGTCCTTGCTGTCATGGAAACAAATTGTTCTCAGTTTCATAGGAAGAATATTTTCTTTTTCTGTGACAGCTTTAGTTATGATGCATCAGAAATTGAGAGGCCAGGCATCGTTCTCTATAACCAGGTGCTTTTGGAAGAGTGGATGAGTAAAGGATGGGTGATGCTACTTAACATGTGTTGTTTGTTCTGTTTGGAAAATCAAGTGAAAGTAGGGGGGGATGGGTATTCTATCATATTTGCTGCTTTCTGTTAAGGGAAGTGCTGTCCAAAAGCCTTGCTGCAACACATCGTTTTAAAAAATGAATGACTGCCATTGTCTTTCCCCTGTCCTTTGCATCTTCATGACAGTATGACTAGTGTGTTCCCATTGACTTTTTCTCTGACAACACTGAGTGGTCGCTACTTATTTAAGCCACATTTGACCTTTGCGTCCTTGTGAACAAGCAATTGATGAGGGGAAAAAACCAACCCGTTCTGTAATTGCAGTATCCTATGCATACACGAGTGGGATTTCGTAATGGTATATGGTGGTATGATGCCGACTTTTGCCTGCTCTGAGCTAATCTGCTGCTGGATTGTTATTAAATATGTTCCCAAAAGCACAAAAATTGATTAAATAATTTTTCCTTTTATATGCCTGTATACAAACAAGGTATTCTGTCACCAGCTTGGTCTGGGTATGAATTCTTACTGAAACAACTCTGTTGACTTTCATCGTGCATTTTTTTGCTTGCACTTTCTGGTTCTTCGTAGTGCTGCCGGGTGCATGTGGAAAGAGCTCCCTGCCTGGAAAAGTGATGCTTAGCTAAACATTCCTTTCCAGAGTGCACCTAGTATCAGGCTGGCCGTGATCTCAAACATCTGATTGAAGTCTCAAATTTTGATAAAATGTGCCCTGATTTCACTGTTGCTTTATCCTTTTAGTTGAGGGATATTCTCTCCCATCTGTTTCTTTTGTTCAGCTCCTGCAACTTGTCTATATAGCAGAGAATTCAGTCTAGGATTACAGCAGTCCGCTTTCTTCGTTTCTGACATGCCTAGCACAGCAGGAGCCTTCTCCCTTATTGAGCCTTGTAGGTGCTAATGCAGTAATACTTTTGCTGATTGTGACAGCTTGCAGCATATGGTTGTTTTTCAGCAGAACAAGAATACCCTCATACGGCAGAGCTGCAGGGTGGGCAAGGTACCCTCAGCAGGTCGGTTGCATTTCTGCATTTCACCACGTGGAGCAAACTTGCATCAAAATGGCTGTGGATTCCCCTCCATGCTACCTTTAGTCGACTTTTATTCTGCTGTTGCTGCGTATCTGTGGTCTAGGTTTTTACCTGTCAGCAAAGTTGTAATGGTGTTTGATTTCAGATTTAGTGGGACCTACTGTTGGTAGACTGAGGAAAAGGAAGCGAGAACAGAGGAGATTAGGATCATTTTGATTTACTAGGCTCACAAACCAGCTCACTGAGTGACAACTGAAGTAGGCAGAGAATGAGCTCCCTCACTTCCACTCTGTCTCCCCCTTTCAGTAGTTTGGACCTTGAAGATACATTGTTTTAAGTATATCTAAACTCACTTTTTCATCCTGATGTTTAAATTCAGCAGGAAATGCTCCAGAAAGAAGCATTTTAATTTTTTTGGCATTGAGGGTTTTAATGTAAAGAAGTGGCTCCTAATAAGAACAGAAAATTTGCAAGCAAATCATTAAATTACATACTAGATAATGATTTGCGCCTGTCTCATACTCCAGCAGTCATGAAGGTAAACCTTGATACTGGATGTGGAAATGAAAATTAACTCTCTTTGCGGTCTTCCTGTTATTTACAGCTAGTGAAACTTGACGGTGCAACAAAAGAAGAGAAAGCTATCAAAAATACCCTGTTGTCTAACAGCATAAGCAAGCGAGAGGTGTCCAGTGCTGTGCTTGCATGGCGTGTGCTGCGGTTCTCAGCCATCCCATTTTGAGGTGGATCAGGTGCAGTGCTCAACAGACGCTTCAGAGTGCTAAGTAGTTGGGGGCGAGTGGGTGAAAAACACTGGCTGACTTGTGTTGGCAGATGGGAATTCAGGGATTCATTAGTCATGCTGTAGTCTCTTGTTTTGCTGTGTGTCGTGATGAAAGGAGAGAAGAGTTGCCTTTTGATAGCTGAAGAGGGCTTTTAAATACTGCAGGCTGAAGGCTGCTGTGCTTGAATGATGTTGTCTTCCACAGCAGTTGATCATCAAGATAGTAGTGTTGCAGATCAGGGAGACATATGTGATGGGATTAGGATTACCAGGTTCTGTTAATTATAGAAAGTGGACTGCTGGACCTTATTTTGGAATAAGCAGAGAATGGTTCAAAGAGACACTATCTTAAATGCATTTTCTGTACGTAGGAAGACCTTTTTCAACTACAGCATAATCATACAGTACTATAGTTCTTGTCTGACCAAATTAGGGTCTGTTCCAGTAAAAATCAGTCAACTGGAAGATAAACACAATTTTTTTTTCAAAGCATCTTACTTAATGGTACCTTTATGATACCTAAATTTGGGATCTACATCTATCTAATGTTGCTCTCTCCCCAGGAGGCTGTAGTGTGCCTACTTACAAGAAGCTTTGCCTTGCCATTCCTCAGTGATTCACTTTGTGTGTGGAAATTGGGTCTAGACCTGTGCGATCTGTCAAAGAAGTATAGGATGTGTGAGGCACACTGTCCTGGTCACATCATTTTAATTTTAGGTTGCAGGAGGGAGGAGGAAGACAAGTCTTTCCATCCACCTACGTCTCCAATATTGAAGTCACAGATGTCTAAACGGGTGTTAGTAGAAATGATTAGCAATGAAATCATCCATGTAAGTTAATAGATGGGTAAGCATACGATGAAGTGAAAGATGCCATAAAATTAATAGTTGGAGAGACATGAATATTTGTAACCTCGCTAATGTCTGTGGCAAAATGAAGTACTCTTGATTAAATTAGAATAACAATGAGAGGAGTAAGCATATGAAAAGTTTGAAGTATGTTCTGTCAAATTGGGCAACGTTTCTTAATCAGGCATATCTCAGAGGTACACTTCTGCCTGAGGAAACACAGACAAGCCTTGTGAAACAGTCCATCCAAGAGGAAACCGAGTTAACAGGCACCAGGCCATTTTGTGCTGGTTGCTTGGTGAAGAGAGGAGTGTGAAAAGTCTTCCATGCCAGTGAGAGCAGTTTAAAGGGACTAACTGCTGGCAGCCCCAGGGCTACAGCCCCCCAAGCTCAGTTCCACTCCTTCTCCTGCTGAAGTGTAGGTGAATTAGAAAAGTTTAAAGTGAGTGTTCTTCAGTGTAGTAAGTACAGTTTCACCAAAGTCTTCCCGTATCTTGGCTGCCTCCTAAAACATTAAATGTTGTACTTACCCCGTGCTCTCTTCTGTCCCTGTTGCTCTGCAAGCTTTGGACATTTTTCACATTAGCAGTCAGCAATTACTCTTTGGGTTGTAGTGCTGGTCACAAATACCCTCTGGCTCTTAAAAGAAGGGACATAAACTGCCCCTTTTTTTGACAGTTCAGATAAGCACGATATTTGGAGGTGATCCCAGCCTGTGTTGTTCTCAAATTCAGGGGGCTGAACATTTTTTTTTTTGTTGTTAGCTGTGAGCATCCAACATGAGCAGCTGACTACCAAGCCTTTCTGGGAATGGTGCCCTGGGATGCTTAAATACAAATCGAAGGGCCACATCTGTGCATCTCTTAAGGGTCTGCTTCTGCGCCAATATGACCAGTGTCCTTGCAATGGTATGGAGAGCTAGCCCGATAAAAAACGAAGCCCCATCTTTGAATAGCTTCTGGATATATGTACAGTGCGGGAGCAGCTTTTGTACATGTGTGTGGGGGAAAGAACTGAAGCATTCGGTATTTCCAAAATGTTCTAACCATACTGTCAGTGTTGCTTAGCAGCAGAGGGTTTAAAATAGCAGTATTACTCAACAGTGTGAGCCACATTTGCACATGGTAACGTTCTGTGTCCTGTATTGACTTGCTGCATTATAAAAGTGCTAAGTTAATGTAAGGAAAGTGAAGATAGCTCATCTCCTCCTCTCTTAACTTGATGAACAAACGGCTGAACAGTGGCATGTCTTCCTTACGGTTTCAACAAGCAGATGCCCAGTACAGGCATGCTACGGTGTTTTGGTCCCCATAGATGTGTGTATGCAGACCTCACTTGCATATAAAGGCCTTTCACACCCGGTTTGCCTATAAGCAAGTTTAACTCTTGACCCAGCAGCCCATGCTGGTGCCGACTAGGGCTGTGCTATTACTGCAGCATCAGTTGGTTTGGGGTGCACTGGCAACAAACAGTGGGGACAAGAGCAAGTGCAAATAACACTCAGTGATCTCTCAGCAGCCCAACTTCTTGGTCCTTGTCAGGGTACCTTCCCAGTACTCATCTGCTTCCTGGGTGGTTTGGTCTGAAGTGATGCTGAGAGTATCTGAGGTGCAGGTGTCTCTTACCCACTATCTGTGGGAGTCCCAGCCTCCCCCAGAGTAAGTCAGAGGACTTGCAGGTCTGCAGCTGTACTTCCTGTCTGCTCCAGAAAAGTGGAATTACAGTGACGAGGGCAATAGATCATGGTGGCCAAAGTGAAAAGTTTGATACAGGTATCAAGAAGTTCAAGAATTTTGTCCTCTACAGGATTAAACTAAGTGTGGATGGTGGTTAAGTTGTATGGTAGGCTACTGAAGAATATTATTTGCTGATGTAAAGATGAACAGCCCAGTATATTACATCTTCTACCTGCTTTGAAGAGCTTCAACGCTTGCTTTAGAGCTATAGAAATGCTCCCATAGCATTGCTAATGATCTTCCTAACAAACATGACCGTGTATTATTGTATCAAAATAGGGCCATATTTTAAAGCCCTGAAGTGAATTAAAATAGCAGCTAGATCTGTCATTAGTGTTTTGTATACCATACCATGGAAATAAAATGTTTATCAGATGCAGATGTTTAAAAGCTGACCTTATGTCACGGTTTAGGCCCAGCTGGTAACAAAGCACCACAAAGCCACTTGCTCACTCCTCCTGGAGGGATCACTCCCCACTTATGGTCACGGGCTAAAGACAGGCTCAACTTGGGGAAGAAACAAAACCTATTTANTGGGGGTTGAGGTCAGCTCGCCACACCTTGTCTCTGCCGCTCCTTTCCTCAGGGGGAAGATTCCTCACTCGTCCCCTGCTCCACCGTGGGGTCCCTCCCACGGGAGACAGTCCTTCACCAACTTCTCCAACGTGGTTCCTTTCTGCGGGCTTCAGTTCCTCACAAACTTCCCTGGCGTGGGTCCTTTCCACGGGCCGATCTTCAGTGACAGACTGTTCCAGCACGGGCTTTCCCATGGAGTCACAGCCATCTTTGGGGGTATCCACCTGCTCCGGTGTGGGCTCCTCCCTGGGCTGCAGGTGGGCATCTGCTCTCCCGCTCCCCTCCCTGGGCTGCATGGGGACAGCCTGCCGTCTCCCCACGGGCTGCAGGGCCATCAGCCTCCTCAGGCGCCCCTCCTCCCCCTCTTTCTTCACTGACCTCGGTATCTGCAGAGGGGTTCCTCTCACATTTCAATCCCCCTACTCCCTGCAGGTTCCCCTCTTCAATCTGTTTTCCCAGAGGCGCTCCCGCCGTCACTGATGGGCTCGGCCTGGGCCAGAGGCGGGTCCGACTTGGAGATGGGGAAGCTTCTAGCAGCTTCTCACACAAACGCAATACCCTTAAAATAAGGAAAATATGTTTCTTAAGCAGATCTGTTTTTTTCAGTGTTTAAAACAATGGCCTATTTCTTCAGTGAAGGCTCGTAAACAACCCATCTTAAATTGTACATTTAGCCATAAATATAAATTATGTTCTATTTTATTCGCCTTTTTCCTTATGTGTGGGCCATTTTATGATAGGTATTGCCTCAGCACACAGTATATGAACAGTGGAGGAGTATGGCCATTAAGTTTTAATCCAAGACTGGGCTGTATGCAAGTAAAATACTTCATTCAACCACTTGCACTTTGCACGGTAGTGTTTCAAAAAGATACCTGGTAGTGCTTATGACAAATAGCTCAGTATAAATTGTGAGAATTAATAGTTTAAAATGCTGGTTTAATTTTTTTGAGGAGGAAAGCCAAGCTCAGTGCAAGTATAAATGAAGTCAACTGGTTTGGGTTGGGGATAGCAATATATTTAATACTTCTGTAGACTTACCTGCCATTGCTTTATCTCTGTAGAGACTTAAGATACAGACAACAAGGTCTGTATTTGTGCAATCTTTGTGCAAATGACTATGCCACCATTTCCTTGTAAAGGCGATTTTCAGTTGTTAAAAGAAAGCAAAACAGACATCACATTTTTAGTCAGAGAAAGGACACCTCATATGCCAAGTGCTGATGCATTTTTTTTCCCCAAAATGATTATGAAAGACATGAAGGTCATATGACAGACCTCGTATTTCCCTGCACACATGCTTTGTATTTCAGAAAGCAGTGCGTCTCATGAGATGTCAGTTGGTAAGAAGAATATGCTTCTGTTTCCACTTAGGCAAGTGGGGTCTGGTGAAACTGTCTCTGTGACCTCCTGTAGCTTTTGGTGGAGGTACATTCACAGGAGCCCAACTTGCAAATTCTTCAGGTGCATAGGAGGTGGTGCAAGTAGTTTCTGAACTACTGGCTTTTCATGGTTGGGCCATGTGTTACCCTGATGATGTGCAGGGTGCCGCAGGCAGACCGAGGATTTTGCTGTCCTGTGCTTGGCTGGTATGCCTCTGAGCTGGCAAAGCATTTTAGTGAGTGTGATTCAAGGGTAGCACTTAAGGGTGCACTACAAAGAGAGAGCTTTTTCAACGGGGATCCCTCTCGGTGGATTGCTCTAAACAGATTCTCGACTGGAGGGGAGGGAAAGAGGGGAATTGGAAAGCACTCGGTCCAGCTGAGTGCTGTGTAGATATTTACTACTTCTGATTAGTCCCTAAACAAATAATTTCTCCGTATGTGTGTACATGTGCATGCACGTGTGCTGTAACAGGGCCTTGAAATGTTTATCCTGTATTTCAATAGTATCTTGTTCTTGTGGTTTCTAGTAACGGTGCTTATCTATGACCTGTTTCCTGGACAGTTTCCAATGAACACAAACTGTATTTAGTTAGAAGAAAGCAGCTGAATGAAAATTAGCTGGACACATACACAATATTGTCCTTTATATGACTGCCTGCCCTTACTGATAAACTTCACACAGAGATGAGCAGAAGTTCTTCTATTTGTTGTAGATCGAAATCTTGCTAGAGCTTGAAGATGTTCACAGGTGTGCAAACTTAGCTGTTAGTAGCCTTACAGGACCCACCAGGGCTTCAGCAGGGTTTGATCCTTTGAAAGTATTGTTCCTGTACATGTGCTCGAAAGGCATATTGTGTCAAGGCTTGCATGTTGCCTTAGATTATCATTTTTTCTCGGAGACATGGTGACTCTGTGCAGAGGAAGGATGAGATGCCAATTCTTTCTGCCACCTTCCACAACTGTCCTAAAGGTTGGTTTCCTCATTCCTTTTTTTTGTATCCCTGCATGCTTAGGATCGTGAATGTAAACCTCTCAAGCTGTGGAAAGGAGGAGAAAGCTCTGTGTTCAAACTGCTGGCATAAGCCCAGGTTTGCCATGAGTGTCTCACATTAGGCTCTGAGGCCAGGCCCAGCAAAGAGATATATTTCCAGGTTCTCTTTGGCTTTTGAAACTAGTTTTACATCTGGAGAAAATGCTTCCATGGAATGTTTATTCCCTTTGGGCAGAAGCAGATGTGGACCCTGCACACAAGCCACATACCAGCACCCAGATGTTTGTTGCTGTCTGCTCAGCTGCTTGAGAGCCCCTGGCTCCTGCAGGGTTTGCAGTGGCAGACCTGGGGGAGCAGCACCCTTCCTGCTTAGACACGGGGTGATGAGCGTTTCAGGGCAAGCACCTCTTGTTAGTGGGACCCAGGAAGGGACATTTGTCTGCATCTTCTGTTACCTCTAGGTGTGTCTTAAGATTAATTTTCCAGTCCACCAGGTAAGTGATACATAGTGAACGTGGTGGTATTTCTATTGGTGACTAAGTATTGTATAAACTGCTGCAAAAATTGCATAGGCCTCATCAGCAAGGTGTCACGCCTGACCTAAGTGTCCAAAGCGTCTAAGTCTGTTCTTGTGCTTTCACACATTTCCAACTCAAGATCTAAATAAAGAAAAACAGATCTCAGCTGCATAATTTTGACTTCACTTCCCTGAAGTTTGGTGCTTTCCCATGTCAGGCTGGTTTCACTCTCTTTGCCAGCCCTGCAGGTAGTCATCAGCTGTGGGGATCTCTTACGCATGTCATCTCCTGTTCTGGGACAAGTTAACCTCTTGCTGTTCCTGACTTTCCTTTCTTGTGTTGAAGGAAGTTTTTCTTAAATTCTTCCCAACAGCCAAATGAACAACATGGTTCCTTTGCTTGTTTCTGTTTAATCCTAGGGCTTCTGCTTCCAAACATGGATTGGCTTTACTCTGTTTTGCTGCCCTGGAGCAGCAGTTGCTTCTATCTGAAAAGGCATTGAGCCCTAAGTGTTTCGTTAGTGTGTGCTGTCTACATGTAATTAAGGGGCAGGGTAGAACATGGTAAGCTGTGACTTGTTTGTATTCTGTTGCTTCACTGGCTGCCCAGTAGACGTTTGTGTTCAAAGCATCCATCTTGGTCTTCCTTGTTGAGGGAGGGCTTAGGATGTCACTCCGGTGCAACTTCTGAGCCTCTATGGTGCTCTGTGTGAGCATGCTCCTGACAGCACCTGTATGCAAACTGGTGTGGTCTGGTAGAAAAGGCTCGACCTGACACAGAGCTGGGATCCACACGTAACTGCTGGCTGAGGTGTGCTGTTCAGTGCCCTGTTTCTCTGTTTTGCTTTTGGTGGGTAGAAGTGTCTAGAAATCGATCCAGGAGCTGATATTTACAGAGCTCAAGCCAGTGCAAAGTCCACTTAATATTTGATGGATATTTTTTTGGTCTGTCTGCATATTTCCTGGTGGTCTTTCCTCTGCAGTTTAGATGTCTCGGAACTGCCAACACTTGGTGGTGTGTACAAGCTGTGGGATGGGAGGGTGTGAGCAATGCAGTCCTAGGTATCTCCTTGCTGCTTCCTGACTCCTCCAGTCTGTCTGTTTTTGCTGTGGCAACTCTGAGCACCTACAGGCACGGAGCAGTTGTTGCCTATCCTTGCCTTCATGCTTCATAATCATATTTCTATGCCTCTCCGTTTATCGTGTGTTGTAGGGTTTGGGGGTTCTTTTGTTCAAGGCTAGAAACTGCTAACTTTTTAGGATGACATTTGTCTAAGAGAAGATATCTTAGGTTACTTTTGGCCACACTATGTTGTGTTGCATTTGTGTTTGATTAAAATTCCTCAGGTTTAATTTCTGAGTAAAATGAAGCACGCGGTCATGCAGTGTCCCAGTCACACGGTAACAAAGGATTCCATTACAACATTTCATTAGAAGTCTGTGTATATCACAGTTACTTCCATTTCCAAGAAGAAACCCACAAACGACCCATGGGAAAGTTGAATATGTGTATGCTGTTGTCCAGCTATCTGCAGCTGGCTGGGAAGTGTTTTCCAATCCCCATCCTATGTTTCTAAAATATTTTCCTGGGCTAAATTTAAGACTTTTTTTCATTTTATCAAGTATTACACAAATGGAGAATTATACAGAATGTAGTTTACTGTCACTTTCTTCAACTAAATACTTTATCTTTCACTAATTAAGCTCTTTATCATGAGCAGTTACTGTTGTCTTATAAAAAACAATTGCCTAAAGGTTACCTTCCTTTAATAAGAGAACAGGAAATTGTGCTAGGGATTCCAGGCCCTGTGGAGGTTTGCCAGTAAATCTTCTGCATAAAATATTTGTAGTCATCATAATTGCATATTGTGCTTTGCGCTACTGCAGAATACCATTCTTCCCTTTGAGTTCATTGTGCCTAAGTCTTAGAGCTTTTACAGTGCTTAAGTGTGTAACGTACTGGCTGCTGAAGCCAGAAGTAAATTTAAATTACAGAGGAAAGAAAATGGCCTATATGTTGCTTATCTCTTATTACTGTGCTCTATTGCTAGTAACACAGATGCAGATATAGGCCAGTGGAGGAAAGGACCGCATGCCTGCAGGGCTGTGGCAATCCCTGTTGCTGGATATGGCTGTAGAGAAAGTGCAGGCAAGCCTGAGGGGGGTCAAGTCAGGCTTGTCAAAGTAGATTTGGTTTCATGGGGGCTGCAGTGAAATTGTGGTGTTTTGCCCTTCATTTCAGATGAAATGCCCATGTACTTGAATCCGTACAGCTTGTTCTTGCATCTCTTTCCTTGTGACTTGGCTTGTTTTCGGGGTTTAACACCAGCCAGCAACTAAGCACCATGCAGCTGCTCACTCACTTCCCCCCCACCAAGTGGGATGGGGGAGAGAATCAGGGGGAAAAAAAGACAAAACTCGTGGGTTGAGATAAGAACAGTTTAATAGGACAGAAAGGAAGATGATGATAATAATAAAATGGCAATAATAATAATAATAATAAAAGAATTGGAATATAGAAAACAAGTGAGACACAATGCAATTGCTCACCACTCATTGACCAATGCCTGGTTAGTTCCAAAACAGCAATCTGTACCCCGCAGGCCAACTCCCCCCAGTTTATACACTGGGCATGACATCACGTGGTATGGAATATCCCTTTGGCCACTTTGGGTCAGCTGCCCTGGCTGTGTCCCCTCCCAACTCCTTGTGCCCCTCGAGCCTTCTCGCTGGCTGGGCTTGAGAAGCTGAAAAATCCTTGACTTAGTCTAAACACTACTTAGCAACAACTGAAAACATCAGCATTATCAACATTATTCTCACACTAAATCCAAAACATAACACTATACCAGGTATTAGAAAGAAAATTAACTCTATCCTAGCTGAAACCAGGACACTTATGGTTATTAACTATGCTAGCTAGAGAGAATCTAATTTGGGCATGTCTTCCTGTGCTACCATTGTGCCTCTGACAATAATGTGTGCTGGAGAAAAATGTATGAAAACTGTATGGGTCAGTATGAATTCTTTCAGTTGACCCTCCTCCCAGTTTACTCCGGTTATGTTCTTAGCTTGGTTATATTATTCTAGCCAGGAGTCCCACAAACATAGGCATTGAGTATTAGAATGCAAACAAACCTTTTTTTGGTTTTGATCCTTTTTGAATGAATGGAATGCCCTCTTGATAATTAAGATTCATCAGGCATATCCTTTTAAAAGGGTCTCTGCAATAGGACTGTCGGTTTGACATTGACCCCAAAGGAACAGAGGTTTGATTCAGGGAGGTCTTTCACTAGCAAACTGCTTTCCCAACTTTGCCAGTTGTGCATCCATCTGTAGGATGGTTATTGGACTCTTAACATTTAATTGTATTTGCAGGCACATGTCTGAGCTCCATATGTTCTATTTTGATTTAATGCAGCAATAATGCATCTGATACGTTGAATCTGAAACAAAGACTGGTGCTGTAGCAGTATTATTGTAAGGTACACTAACTTCAGGCCCAACCCCACAGCACAATAGGCTTCAGCTACCTAAGGCTGAGTTTACAAATGTGAAAATCCCTTCCTGATTAAATTCAGAAAACTTGTGGGACACCATCTTTGTGCAGGGAGACCAAGGGGGTGTTCTTCTGTTTAAATCTGCAGCTCTGGGCAAGCTCAGTCCCTCCTCCTAGTCCTGAGCTATGTTGTAGGATGCAGAAGAGCTCCAGACACGCACCGTGCCCTCACACGCATGCGTGTGCTCTTGCTTTGTACATAATGACTCCCACTGGTGTCACCCCAGCCGTTGCCTTTGTTCCACGTGGCCAGCAGGTTTTGGAAGAGAGGCTCTCGAAGTTTTCCTTGGCTAGAGTTTTCCACACCTGGGTCTGGAGTGTGCAGATGTCCTCACCTGAGATCTGAAAAAGCTTAGAGACAAGGTTCTTTTCTTGTCAGGCAGCGTGACCATGCTTCTGGTTCCCAGCCTGGCTGCCAGCCTGTATGCAACAGCCATCTTCTGCAGAGCCTCACTGCCTAGCTCAAAGTACTGAAATCCAGCCAGGTACCTAAAAGTTGTCCTGCTGCTTTGTCTAGGCCAGGATGGCCAACTGCAGCTGTTAGCCACATACAGCAGCTATACATTTTTCATTGTTCAATTTGTTGTGTTACCAGCAGCAAGGCAGTGATGGGAGTAGAGGTGAGCAGTGGTGGGGTGCAGAGTGACCCTCTGTGCTCCTTGCATAGCAGGTCTTTTTCAGGAGATCTGTGCAACCCTTTGGTCTTGTTGTCCGTCACCTTAGTTTTTCCTCAGCTTTCCTTCACAGGTAACCTTTTGCTGTGGTGCAGGTAGAAAGTCTTTTGGCTCTTACATGGATTGGGAGTTTAGTAGGCAAACTGCATTCAGGAATGTTGTCCATCCCTTGGTCCAACTCATGTTCTTTATTATGTAAGGAGCTTTCTTCTCATGTCACACTTTAAAATACAGCATTTGAGATTGCCTTAAGTGATCAAGTTCTAGTGCTTATCTGAAGATAGGAAATTAAAATAAAAGCTAAATTTGAGGTTTATATTATATTACTTATACATAAAAATAACATTTTTGTTAGAGACATGCACAATCAAATCTGACAGGTGTTAAAACTTGGATTTATTCTTCAGTAAAAAGTTAGAACTCTGATAAAGTTTGTAAACCACAGGCTCAGTGATGTAAAGGGAAATTAGTATTACACAGCTGATTTAAGAATTCTTAAGGTTTAGAAATGATGACTCAAAATACACATATCACTCACCTAAAAGATGAGGGTTCTCAACTTGCAGGAGTTACCTAGGGTGGCATCCCGACCCAAGGGGAGAGTTCCCGACTGCAGACCTGCTGCTCCGAGGAGGACTGATTTCTCTCTCCAAAATATCCTCTGGCGGGACTCCGTTTATACCCTTGCTGAATCTGAACTGTGATCATTTTAATCCCTATTGGCAAAAAGGTCACTTCAGTGTACCTGGCGCATCTCGATCAAAAATGGTCAGTTCAATTTTCAACCTGCGGCCTCTAGGGTTTGGGTTTTTTTTTTTTGGTTTTGTTTTTCTCTCCTCCCTGCCTGGAGAAGTTTTGTTTCCTGTTGGGTTGGGGTGGGGGGTGCCACACAATCCACCCCGTGACCACAGTCACAATTCGACTGGTTTTCCTGGAGTGGTGGTACAGTCACCTCTTGCCTCCAAAATTAAAAGGGAGCGTGGTCTGATGAATTTGACACTCATTGTGGATCATCATTCCATTCTGGCCTAGAATTAGAGCGGAATATCTGATACAGGAATATTTCCAGTGCACAAATACGTTTTAAGGGAGTATACTTAACTGTTAGTACAGACTTCACTACCATGCATTTGATACAACTTATTGCAATACATATTACAGTAATCATAACTACAAGCATTAATAAAGATTACAGATTAGAGAAGACTGGTCATCCACCCTGTCAAAGAAAGTCTGAGCATATCAAAACTTCCCAACCAATTAGTCCCTAGTGCAGAAGTGATTGCCTCTGAGTCTCTTGCCATTTCCTTCTGTTGATTTGGTCTTGAAGCTGTATTGACACATTTGGAGTGAACACAGCAGTTGTCCATCGACAGGTTCAAAACTCCACACACCCACTTCTTTTTCAGTAGCATCAAGTCCAGTATGGCTGAATTTTGGATGGTCATTTTACCGGTATATTGTAACTGATTGTTCCAAGAGTCCAAACCATCAGATGTAACGTTAGCTAAAAGGCTGATAGTTGTAAACTCAGTTCTAGAATGCTCTATTGGTGTTCCATCGAGTACCATATGAAGTCGCCCCCCATGGAATTTCGGGGTATGGTGTGGTACCATTCCAGCTCCACCCTGTGGTCGCATGGGTTGGTTGGAGGATATAGTTATATCTGCTGTTCCATACCGAACTAGCATTTACCACACCTGGTGACCAACCATAGACAACATGAGTGTAACCTCCTCCCCCGTCCAATCTGAACCTCCAACTGTAATTGTTACATTGCTCCCCTGTGAGCTCAAGGGCTCGGGAAATATTGATGTCCATAATTTTTTCAAAGACATTATCATCCAGATCTTCACCATCCACACCTGCCACCATCATCGCTACCAGTAGAAGCACTGGAATGGCTTGTTTCTTCATT
>VYZV01031612.1:0-12295 GCA_013401275.1 Pandion haliaetus | reverse complement strand
TGAGCTAGAATCTGTGAAATTCAGGATAACAAGACCCCGAGATAGGTGCAAGCATTTCTATTTCTGAATATAGTCACTTGCTCTGAAAGCTCTTGAAAGTGAGGTGGTGAGAAATTGGCAAGTATCCATACTGCCCGCTTTCTTATATCCATGCATATGGATACCAGAGGCTAGCCAGAAATCTAGCATAAAAAAGATTTACAATTCCTTCTTAATGCATCCGAACTGAATTACAGCCAGGTTTCCAAGGCTGCTTTTATTTTGTTGTTATGATTAAACGAGATTATGAAAATAGAGAAAATACTTGAAGAGCTAACTGCATGTAATTTTCTGCTGATCATCACAGAAATACTTATTTTTCTTAAAATATATTGGACATAGGAAGTCTGATGTTAACGGTGTTTTGTCAGGCGTAGCCTGATACTTCCAAGTCAGCTAACTAGACAAAGTAGTAGAAGGATTTCTCCCTTCCCTGCTTACACAATAAATGCAAGTATTGATTCTGAGTTCACATTTAATAAAGGCATTACTAACAATGGTCTGATTTTATGCACTGATATTAAAATGTTCATCTTTATTAACAATTAACTTGCTGCTTGGAATGATTTGGGCATCAGCCATAGTCTTGCAGAACACAGAAGATGATTTGCAGAATCAAAATACGTTGAGCACAGGCACTGAGTCTTTGACGCTGAATTTAAGCATGTGACTCCACTCTTTTACTGTAGGTGATATACGCAATGACTTGTACCTGACATTAGAAAAGGGAGACTTTGAAAGAGGTGGGAAAAGTGTGCAGAAGAACATTGAAGTGACCATGTATGTGCTCTATGCGGATGGAGAAATCTTGAAGGTAAGTGCTTATTTCCTCTGAGCTTCAGGGGCCATCTGCTTGCTCCAGGGACATGTTCTCTTGTTTTGTTGCCTCTGATGCAAGGGAAGTGCTAAACTAACTCTTACTTTTTTTTTTCCCCCCCTACGTTTTTAAACTATATATTACAGTGATGAAGTGGGCAGTTATAAATTTGAAAGAATTTGGAGCACTTCCCCTGTATGGGAATAGAGGACTTGGAGAAAAAAGTCATAAACTGAAAAGCTTATGTAATTTCAAAATGTGATGTTAGTGGCTGTAGTAAAAAGAAAATGTAGAGTAACTGTAGTCAGAGAGAACTGAAGTGTATATGACAATATTTAAAATTAAATAATGTGTGTCGTATAACACGATGAAATGTGATTACAAGAAAGACTTTCAAATTGGAGTTACAGTACTGAATGTAGTTTTGGAAAGTAAATTTGAGTAGCCTTATTTCCAAGATCCTGGCTTTCACCCTGGGATGGCTCCATTCCAGCTGTGGATGGTGATGTTTAATCTTTTTCTTTCTTCCTCTCTTCTTGCTTTTAGTGTTATTGAAGAGAAGAAAGTAGATGTCAGCTTTGTGTGGGGTGGGAGGGCGTGAGGATAGAGAACTAAACAGAAAGTATTTTGACATAAACATCTATCAGAAATGGAGAAATGGCTGCATTAAGATTTATTCATCATAACTTCCCCCTACCTTTTTTTTTTTTTACCTCCGCTGCAATAAAATGGCCTTTGTAGCCATTACTGTAGAAGAATCTAAACAGCAAAGTGCTTGCGTACCAGCTTCATTGCCACAGTCTGGTTTTTTTTAATTGAGAGGAGAACTTCTCCTTCATTACTACAATTGCTTGTGGTTTCATTAACAGTAAAGTATATCTCTTGTAAGAAACTGGTTTGTGCTCATAGCTGTTGCAGAAGATCACAACCCTTCTCTGTTTAATTGCATTAGGCATACCTTTCCAATTGAGTGACAAATTTTTAATCATCACTTTATTTTGCAGCAGTCTGCCAAAGACCAATATAGGTCTTCACCCTCCCAACTGCAGCATCAACATCTTCAAATGCTAACGCACATAATAGTAGCTAATTATACTGTAACTGTGGCTAATGATTAAGTATAAAAGCCATATAATTTCTAGACATTATCAGTGTTAACTGCTGTGGTTTTGGTTGGAATGGTCATTCACAGATACGAAGTTATCTTTTTCTTACCCTTGCCTGTTATTATTACTGTAACAGTACTTCAGGGCTTTACATGGGATAGTGGAACAGACATGGTACAAACAAACAAAGAGTAGTAAAACTGGTCAATCCAATTAGAAAAAAATTCACGTGAATATTTCATGAAGAAGAGACTGTCCATGGAAAGGATCTTTTGTGGTTTTTAAATTTAAGCCACAAATTTAAGAGAAAATCTTTGTACCGTTTTTTAATGCTATTGCTCCTCTGTATTGTTGCAGTCAAAGCAACAAAGATACTTCATTTACATTGAGGAGATCTTTGGTTCATGACATCTAATGGTGCCTAAGATCCACTGTATCTCCTATTAAGTGAATATGACTGCTCTAAGTCTATAGAAATGCCCTGAAAATTAGGATTCAGCTCCTTAAACTGTAGATTTCCAGTTGGTCTCAACTTTCAGAACACGGATTTTGGTTGTAAAATACAGGCAAAGTTTGTGCTCAAATCTTCCCATGCTTCAGGTGAAAAGCCCTGAGAACAAAGAGCTCTGTTCTAACCATCCCACCTGTGCAAGGGGTTTGGGGAAGTCTAGGTATCCATTTGTCTGCAACGTAACACAGGTCTGTTAGTCTGGGTTATTTTACTATGCTACTATAAATGGATGCTGGTTTACCTTTTACATTAAGAATTTAGTTTTAAACCCTAGATGGCTTATTTTTCACTGCAGCCATCTGGTTTATGTAATCTGCGGTATGGACACCTAGAGCAGTGTGCGATGACCTGCCATTCTCTATTAGGAGGGAGCTGGTTTCACCCGAAGACAGAGTGTAATTTCATTCCTAGATCAAGCAGCTGTAAAGAGACTGCTAGATGAGGGCTTTCATTTCAGTCATTCGGTACAATCTATAAGAAAATATTGAAGACTGCAACAAGAGGAGTCTAATAACTTTTTAATATAAATGTTAAGAATAAGGTGTGTGTCGGATAGGGCTTGGTGCAGTACTGATGAGGGGAATTTCTTTGTTTGGGTTCCCTGTCCCCTGGATGATTGCTTGCATGACCTGAGGTTGCTCTCACAGTCAAGTGTAGCTGTTTTCTTTCTTCTGTTTCATTTGTCAATTATGACGTTAATTTAGTAACTTCCAGTAGGTGATATAGTAGAGAAGCTAATAAAAAACTCTGAGCTTACAATAGAATGGGCAGAATACTGAAAGTTTGATCATTGACCCCAAAGCACTACTGTTCTTGGTTGAAATATCCTTCACTGTTCCTGACATATGGCCTTTCCAAAGCAGAGACTGCCAAATGAGAAGTGAGTGCTGAGTTACACAGTACAGTGGGGAAATTGCCACAAAATTTTCATCTGATATTAGAATAAAATCTCTAAATTTTTCCTGACCAGCAGCACAATCCAGATCTGAATTATGCCTTTGTGAAGACTTTAGCAGAACCATTGTCGTGGTTTAACCCCGGCCAACAACTAAGCACCACGCAGCCGTTCACCCACTCCCCCCCCACACCTAGTGGGATGGGGGAGGAAATCGGGAAAAGAAGTAAAACTCGTGGGTTGAGATAAGAACGGTTTAATAGAACAGAAAAAAAACCTAATAATGATAACACTAATGAGATGACAACAATAATAATAAAAGGATTGGAATATACAAGTGATGCACAACGCAACTACTCACCACCCGCCGACCGACCAAGCCAGAAGTCCCCCCTCCGCCACGCGCCCGCCCCAGTTCCTAAATCGTCATATGGTATGGAATACTCCGTTGGTCACTTTGGGTCAGCTGCCCTGACTGTGTTCCCTCCCAGCTTCTTGTGCCCCTGCAGCTTTCTTGCTGGCTGGGCATCAAAGGCTGAAAAGCCTTGACTTTAGACTAAACATTTACTGAGCAATAACTGAAAACATCAGTGCGTTATCAACATTCCTCTCATACCTAGCTCAAAACTTAGCACTGGCTTAGTACTGGCTGCTAGGAAGACAATTAACTCTATCCCAGCTGAAACCAGGACAACCATATGCAGTGTTAAGTCTGTCTCAAATCCTTATTGCTGTAGAGTATATCTTGGTCCAGAAATAGTCCTACTGAAAGCAGTGAAATTATTCCCAGAATACAGTGCTGTTCAAAATGAAAATGAGTATTTCCTTTTCAAAATGGTCTTGCTCAATTGTTGGTCTCTTTCAATATAGTCTGAAAAATAACCCTTGACATATTCCTCACTTATTCTTCTTTCTGCTCCAGTAGCAGGAATATCTTACTAATTGCAAAGCATACCTTAAACAATAAGATTATTACCTGATACTTTTTCTAGTTTAGCTTCCCTCACTTGCTTCTGCCCTCTAATTCACCTATGTATTTGGGTCTCTTGGTAAGTAGGTGTACGGAGACTAGTTTCATGTTTATATTTGGCAGATCACAATTCAGAATTAAAGATTAAACAATCCTCCCTCCTCAGGCTATAGATTGTATTATAAATTTATAGAAACTAAGTTAACAACCAAAAGAAAAGACTCTTCACCTATTCATTTATTTAAAGTGGATAGCCTGAAAGAGCATTCCAAGACTGACCATTTGCCTGCCAAGGCAGGAAATTTTTTGAGGCAACAGAAAAAAAACTCACATGAAAATCTGAATTTTTACGCTGCCTTACATAAGAAATACCAATACTATTTTCCTTTCTCCTAAGAACCGAACGGAGAAGAAGGTTTTGGAATTGCTGTGTTGAAGCCCAACAAGTTACACTTACCAAAAAATATAACTGGGATATTGCAGGCATCCTGGTTTTTAGTACTGCCACCGCTACTCTCATTCCAAGATGTTAATATCTGCGACAGTTATTGTTGCTGTATTAAAAAAATCACCTTTATGTTGTGATTGTGGCACATACCATATGGTTACTAAGACTTACTTGAGAGGACTGAGTTTTGTGAGTATATGCTACAGTCACTCATTTTGGATTAGAGCCTTTGCAATGAATCACTGTCCGGGGAGGCTGTTCTTGCATTGAATTCCAAAATTCCAGAAAACTTTTCTTTCTTTTTGGGCTCCTTCACAAATTCTTAACTTTCTCGAAGCCAGAAGAACATTACCACAGGCCAAACTAACCGGGGCTGGTTAATGGGATATATTTGACTTGATAGTCCCCTGATTACAGATGAAAATATCAAATCAACATCATTGGTATTTTCTTGGGATAGAATTTAGAGATGCCTTGGGGTAATGACTGGTAGTTCTTCTTGTCATGAAACTATTCCATGTGGGGTGTTTAGGAAAATATTGCGTGTGTTGTTCTGGGTCTGCTTAGCTTCATGTTTTCCTAGATTCATTATACTTAAAGATGCTAAAAGCAAAGAATCTCTAAGCTGTCTTTGTCCTGCATGGTTTTGTAAGGTGTCACATCTTTTGGATCACCTTGTAAGTGCTAGGTCTAGAACATGGGTTGGTGCTTACATAAAAAAAAAGTGCTTTCTGTCTTTATTACAAAGGACCTTTTACTGTCCTTTTTTCAGGACTTCAGTATTTCTCCTAACTTGTAACTCGCTCATGTTCTGACTAAGGATTTCTGTGTTTCCTAAATAATAGCGGTTCATGTTTTTCTTCATCTGTGTTTTGAGAATACATAGATTGGTCAAGATCTCGGAGCTTTTTATATCTAAAAGCAGAAATTTGGATCCCATTATATTTTTAGGTGATGACTATTCAACAGAAATTCTTTGCTTACCATTAATGGAGTAAGTCAATTAGAATTTTCTGGTATACTCGGGGAGGCTGGATGGTTGTAGTTTCAAAAGACCAACATTTTTAAGAGCTTGAAAAGTTCAGATATCACTTCTGAACTGAGATACTGAAGTGGAAATGTGATTATATTATATTGTCAGAAAAGTCTAATATTACAAGTGATGGTCCTGTTAGGTCTTTTTTTTTTTTTTTTTTTTTTTTTGACTCATCTTTTTATATTTGGACTTAGGTGTTTATTGTATCTATTCTCTGCTTGATAGAAAAACTTAGCTTAAATAATAACTTAAGATACCGGAATTCATCCAGTATCATAAGTCTCCTAGCTCATCCTTTGACCCAAAACACTGTTTAAAGATCTCTTCAAAAATTTCAGATTTCATTGTGTCTGAGTTTCTGCTTCTGACTCTTCCTTTATATCTACTGAAAGATGTGAATTATATAAAGGGTATCACCGTGTAATAAAATGACTCATCTGTAGTTGATGTGATGTCTTTTAATCTTAAATTGTTTTCTTTTGTTGCAGGATTGCATCAGCCTGGGCTCAGGAGAGCCAAGCAGGAGTGCATACCACTCGTTTGTCCTTTACCACAATAACAGCCCTCGATGGGGGGAAATCATCAAGTTGCCCATCCCTATAGACCGGTTCCGTGGGTCTCACCTCCGTTTTGAGTTCAGACATTGCTCCAGTGAGTGCAAAATATAACCAAGAGAAATCTAAAAAAGCTGAGGTCTTTCCATTGTCCGTTTATATTTGGATGAGGCTGTTACTGGGTGGAGAGCAGGACGGGGGTGCCAGCCTAAAATGCAGCGAAGGTGCACTGCTAGGTAGCCAGTTGCCACATTTATTAAACAGCACATTAAAAACATTGTGAACAATCACTGCAGGGCAAACCATTTGGTAGATGTTCTCCCCCGCTGTTCTTTTGCTGTGTTTTCTTGTAGAATGTTTTCTTTACAGCATGTATATTTTATATTTTACTATGTTCAGCATGTGTGTGTTTTGTTTTGAGGCTTGTCGATCATTTGCATAGAATTACATAGTATATTAAATGTTGTTTCTTATGTAACCTGCATGCTTTTTGTTAGGCATACAGAGAAGTTAGTGAATAACCTTGTGGTATATATGGCCAGAAGAATATGTACAAATATGATTCCTTATTTCTGCCTCTTGCTACAGCAAAAGACAAGGGAGAAAAGAAGCTGTTTGGTTTTGCATTCACTCCATTGATGAGAGATGATGGCACTACCTTGTCGGATGATATCCATGAGCTTTATGTTTATAAGGTACCAATTCTTCTCTGCAGACTTTTCACCTACTCATCTCTACTTCAGTTTAAATAAGTAATGGTCATTACATTATTTCCCCCCACCCTCATTAGAAGTATGTGAGGAGCAGATTAATAGTAGTTGCGAAATTTTATAAATTCAAAATCGCATGACTTGGTGTGGATACAGCCTTCTATTCTAGGTACAACCTACCTTTTCCCTTTAGGTAATGATGATTTGTCTTTGTTAATCCTATCCATTTTGAATTCAATCATGCTAGTGTTTATGAGCATTCAGCAGTTTTATCAGCCTATGGCATTACTCTGTAACTTTCTATTATGAAATTATGCTGTACTTCAAATGCATCATGTTACAATGCTACAGCTTGGCAACCCTGTAGCAGTGGGTTTTGGGGGGTTGTTTGGGGTTTTTTTTCCTTGATTTACCTTGGTTTATTTCTTCAGTATGATTTTTAGACAGCAGCACTAAGTTGTACAGCTGGAAGGTAGTGATAAGTTCTAAAGAGTCAGTGGTTAGGAGACTACACTTTCTAGAGCTGGGTCTGTTTTGTGTAGGTACAGGCCCCGAAGGTGGTAAGCACAGCTTTTTCTTAGAAGTGTTTTTGTGCGCCCAAAAGATCAATAAAAGTACCATTAGGCAATTGCTGTCAGGGTATGAGTATACGGAACGAGATAGACGAGGTACAATTCCGTTTCTCGTCCTGTACCTGCAGTGTGATGAGAACAGCACATTTAACAATCACGCACTGTACCTGGGGCTGCCTTGCTGCAAAGAGGACTACAATGGCTGCCCCAACATCCCGTCCAGCCTCATTTTCCAGCGCAGCACCAAAGAGACCTTTTCAGTCTCCACACAGCTTTCTTCTACCAAACTGACCCAGAATGGTACGTAGCTGATCCTTCAAAATTGCCCAATGCAACAGGGATTATGAAAAAGAGAGATAAGATGGGTATGCTTGTGCTTTGTTTATTTTCCTAAAATACTCCTTTGTTATAATTTCATAATATGTGTGCTTTTTCTTTTACTAACACTATTGAAATGAGCAGAAAGTGGTTTTTTGAGGAAATAAGAATATTGGCAGATGGCAAAGAAATTACAGACGTTACTGTAAGTGCAAGAGAAGGGTAATATGTTAAAGCAAAGTTAATTTTTGTTAAATGATTTGAAGAACAAAAAATTCAATGTTAGCACTTCTACACAATCCAAAGTTTGTTTTGTTCAGCTTTTACAGACTTACTAAGTAAATAAAAATTTTGTTATGGCAGTGTCCCTGAAGCACAGGAAGACAAAAGTGGATTTTCCACAGTGCAGCGTCAAGTCACGTAGGGAAAAATGCAGTCTTTACTCTTTTTGAAGTATGTTGCCATTCCTCCATTCATTTCTTTGTTAGTAGTATTGGACTTACTCCGTANTGAACTGCAACAAGAGCAGAAAGTGTAACATGTAATGAATCTCTGGTGGGTCTGGGGTTGCCGTTCTTCCCTCTGCGTATGGATTCTAGCTCTTTCTCTCACTGTTCTGCAGTGGATTTGCTTGCCCTACTGAAATGGAAAGCTTACCCAGATCGTGTGATGGATATTCTAGGAAGACTGAGACATGTCAGTGGAGAGGAAATTGTTAAGGTACTATGTGAAATAACAGTCTTTGGATAGATCTGTGATAACAAGTGAATTCAGACCTGCAGTGCACTTCTGAATGTTTCTTCGTATTGTACATTTCTCAGAGTGTATGAATTGGGATTTTATTTTGACGTGAAACTCAACAGGAAGATACACTCCAAAAATTAATGGATAGTTAGTCCTTGGGATCAAAATAGAGCTTATCTTTAGTAAAATTCCCTCACCCACATATGCTGCAAGTATCAGGTCCTCAGCACCAATTGTTCCACTCTGCAGGCCCACTCCTGTTGAGCTGCACTGCTTGCTGATGCAGACACGGCCACTGGTAGTGGTGTTTTGTGCAGACTTACCCGTTCCAGTAGTATTTTCTAAAGGACGTGCTCTGAAATTGCGTAAGTGTGCTTGGTCATTTCTAAAGTGAAGAAAACAGAGCTGACTCACAAAACCTGGCCTTCTTAAACAGCTATTAGAGTTGATCTATATTTCTGTTTTGCAAACATGTTCCAAATGTCTGTGTAGAGGAGAAACAAATGTGAAACCTTGAAAGTTAAGGGTTGGTCAATGGCCAACGAACCATCCTACAAACCCGTTTTCCTTTCCGAGCACTGTCAAGTGGAGCTGTTGCCTAGAGCACCAATTACTCTCTAGCATGTCTCGCCTATCAGTAATCTTATCTCCTATCTGGTATTTTCATCATGTTTTTTTACCACTGTTGCTCTACATGCCAATCCTGTGTGTGACCTGAATTTTCTTAGGTTGAAGGAACTTCAAAATGCATTTGAATACTTGTGGTCTCGGCAAAAAAAAAGTACATTCCAGATACTGCTCTGATAATTTCAGGTGTGCTGAGAACTCTCCCTAGAATTTATTTCTATAAATCTAGAAGTAAAAGGAGATAATTTGTAATTGCAAACAACCAAAGAGAAATCCCATCACTTATTTAGTAGTTTATGATTAAAGCCGCTTCATTGTAACTCATTTGAATGTTGCCATATCTTGAATGTTAATCTCCATGATAACTTTGTTAACAGTAACAGAAGAGGACAATACCCTGTTTATACTGGAATTCTTCAAGAATGTCACGTTTTGTACACTTTGTTTGTAGGGCAGTAAAAGTATCTCCTTTTTTAGAGAGAGGAAAGCATAAAAAGATATGGATTAAATTATTCCAAGGGGAGAAGTAATTGATTCCCTCCCTAAATCAGCTGCCATTTGGCATTGGGATATGAAGAACAGAATGCAGTAATTTATCCTTTCAGAGACTTCATAAATTGTTTTTATTTCTTGTTCTCCACATTAGAAATTTAATTAGAATAGATTAAAAAATCATGAGAGAATGTGCAGTTGACTTGATCTTCAGCTTTCTTCTTCACAGTCATCCTTTCTGAGGACTGCGCATTCAGGAAGGAAAATCACTGAACTGTTAGCTTTCAGTAAGCTGCAGTGTTATGGGTGAAAGAAAATTGGCAATATGACCCAATTAATGCTTGTTATAAAAGCTTTACTTACTGTCATATAACAAAAGTTTTCAATATTAAGCATAATTTGGAGCACCAGTTAATGTGCTTCCAAGTCTTAAATTTGATGACAAACAGTTGTCTGATATGCTCTAATGATACAAGAATGAAAGTAAGTTGTTTTGCCACTGTTGTTAGGCAGCTCTTTTAGTGAGGTTACAGTGAAAGGAACACTCAGTTATATTTACAAATCAGACATGCAGTACATGTTTCTTATTTTTTGTTTTTTCTGTCCTTTTTGTTTAGAAATATTCCTTGTAAAGAGAAAAATTCTTCTTAGTAAAAACAAATGCAAATCTGTCGCATCATATGGATGAATCTGAAGTGGTTTGTCCTTGGCAAGTGATATCAACAAAGATTATCAACATGTGTGAAATAATTAAAGCAGGGGGGGAAATAACGAAATAACGTTCTTTTGAATACAATTGAATTTGAAATTCTTTGTTTATTCATGTCATTTTAGTTCCTACAAGATATTCTCGACACATTGTTTGTAGTTTTGGATGACAACACAGAAAAGTATGGTCTGTTGGTCTTTCAGTCTTTGGTAAGCTGTTGAATTGTTACTTTTCTTTATCTCATGGTCAGTGAGTTTTAAGTTTCTTATTATCATGTTGCTAGTATTTTACTTCCATGAAATATGAAATATTCAGCTGGATCCAGCCTTATGTTTTCTGTAATAATCTTGGGTGAAGAGGGCAGGGTAGCGTCAACAGATCGGAGGACAGCAATGTTTGCTGTATACATGAGAGAAGCAAACAGTAACGTATTTCATTGTTCCCTAGCTTGTGTAACTTGTTGATAGAAACCTAGCAACAACATGCAGTTTCCTTTAGTATGGGTTCACTTTTTCATCTCCCACAGGTATTCATCATAAATCTGCTGCGTGACAGCAAGTATTTTCATTTTCGACCTGTGATGGACACTTACATTCAGAAGCACTTTGCAGGAGCACTAGCTTACAAGTAGGTTTTGTTTATCAATCACTTCAAGAGATGGTATCAGCAAGCTTTTGAATGATGTCACCATCAGAATCATAACCTTCATGTTTAGCAGTGGTTTTCAAAAGTAGAACTACTCCGATGAAAGTTTTCCAGCACAGTTATAGAGAAAAGCTGCTGAATGTCACCTGTGGCTACAAGTGAGCAGACTTTGGAATTTATCTTGCCCTTCTGAACTGGCAAATCTTACTGTCTTTTTTATTAACTGAAGAGACATTGTCACTCAGCAACAACTCATTATCAGTCTGTATTAATGAGCGACCAAGAGCATATACATTTATTGTCTTAAGGATGTTGGGATATAAGACTTGTGTGAAAGCTTACAGAACTAATTGTTATTTCCTCTTCCAAAGTAGGCAGGTATTCACATAAGATGATGTTCTATTTGATTTACAGTAAACGTATAATTTCAGTAGATCAGAAACTTAATTTTCCCTGTCACTTTGAAGATTCTTATTTTCTAGTACTCCTTTTCAAGTTTTGCGTCAGAGAGTAAGACAAAATTTTTGAAAGCAGTAACAGTTATCATTCAGGGTGTTGTTTTTCCTTTCTTTTAGACCATTTCTTTTGTATATTTGGCATATTCTATCTTTGGCCACAACAAACTATTAAAAACAGCTTAAAATTGATTTTGATTGTTTTAAGCCATTCACATTTTAGTGTAATTAAAAAATTATTAAAAATATTCTGTCAATGGCAGATGAAAAGCCATAGATACTATACAAAACTAGAACGCATAGTCATGTTCAGAGGGTAAAAAGGTGTTCTGCTTTGTGTTAATTATCACCTCTTTCAGACAAAACAAACGATTTTTGGTAGTCTGATGTCTGAAATAAAACATGTTTTTAATACAACTCTCTTAAGTTAGTCCAAATGGTATAGTGTACCTAGGAAAATGGATGAATGTGGGGTTTTTTGGAATCTTAGTTTCTAAAAACTTCTTACTTAGGACTTAGATCTGGAATTTCTTATGAAAAAAAAAAAAGGATGTTTTGGTCTTAGAACTATATTGCATGCCTTTATCAAAGCTATCTCTTTAATAAAAACGTCTTTTTGATGTTCTCTTGGTGTTCCTCGTGGTCTA